>OZ012699.1:832642-847642 GCA_963942565.1 Maea johnstoni
GTTGATTTATCATAATAAAAAAAACCTGGTTGATTATGAATTATAGTCAAAAAGGAATTCCTATATTAACACATTGGACCATGAGTAGTTCTTATTCAAATATAGCTTAATAGCTTTAATGTTATGTAGTTAGGAAGCACATCATGGTTTCTTACCTGTACAAAGGCGCCCTCTATCTGTCCTATATCAATACCCGGGTTGAGGCTGGTTCCCAGGTCCATGACTATGTCTGTAGATAGGACTGTATGGAAGCCTGTCAGACAGTCTATCTCCACCAGAGAACAGGCAGCACCACACGTGTAGTAGCTATATGGCTCACCCTCATTCATCGCCATGTCATATACCTGCTTAAGTGGGACTCTGGATAGACAATAACTTAGTAAGCCTTCAACACTTTTGAAATTTTGTATTTTTGTAACTTTTTCTCCCATATTGAGGGTAAGTCATGACTAGCCAGATGTAACTGGTGGAGGAAACCGGAGTACCTAGAGAAAAATATTGCCTGACCTTTATAAGCCGTCAAAATAGCGGTGTATCTTTTTGAGGTTGCATTGTTGTATTAGTGAATGTGATGATTGCATAGCATGCAGGATGTAGAATATATATATATTCATATATATATATATATATATATATATATATATATATATTTATATATATATATATATATATATATATATATATATATATATATATATATATATATATATATCTATATATATATATATATATGTGTATATATATATATCTATATATCTATATATATATATATATATATATATATATATATATATATATATATATATATATATATATATATATATATTACTCTAAACATCTTTAAGTGGTAAAGAACTTCGGGTCATGTCAACATACCTAAAAGCGATTGGTAATATCATGGGTTGTGCAACCTAAGTATTTATGTTTTTGTTTGTTATACCCATGCACTAAAAGTTGACAGTATACATTGTTTTGGTAGCGTTTACTGCTTAGTTGTTGTGTTAAAAATATTGAGGTACACTTTTAGTTCTAGTTAATTACATCACACATGGTAATTTTGTGGCAAAATGCCATTCCGCATTTATATATTCAGTCTACTAACTGAATGAAACATTTGGTGCATCTGCCTCCACGTGTGTATATATAGAGTGCCACCTATGTAAATGTATACACATAAAGACATGTCACACAATACTTGCTTATAAAATCCAGTGGCTGAGAGGCTGGTCTTGTTGATATATGCAGTTGTTATCCAGTCTTTCCAGGAGCCACCAGGATTAGCTGTTTTGTATGGCTCTAGACGCTCAATGATAGTTTGGCATGCGTTCTGATGAGAAACAAAAACTGTGCTGTATTGCCATCTTCTCCAGTTAGGTTCAAGAACATACATGTAGAGTATCTACAATGCTGGTTTGATTAAGTAACTCCACATGCAAATGGCAAAGGACAAACTTAAAGGAAGCATTTGTAAATCACATTGCATAAATGGCAATATTATACTTCACGTTAAGATTCTGAAGCATGGTTGGTCAAGGGCCATAGAGTGATCCTCATGTTGTACTCACTCCCTTAGCAACAGGCTGTGGTCCTTAATAGTGGGATTAATTGGATTTTATAATTCTTGCAAAAGCAGGATTTATTTAATGTAATGAATCACGCTTGCCTGAATACCCAACAACACCCATAGCGTTTGCATAAGAGTATACATCCAAAATATCTGGTGTTTGTCATTTTTTCCCTTTTTGTGTTTTATGCCTTGTCCAGTATAATAAAACAATTATGACACCCTATTGGGGTGTACAACAGAAATACATCCCCCAGAAGAGGATTGTAAGCCCCCGGGCGGGGATTCATTCCTGTTTAACACCCCACAGGGATAGCATATTTGTATACTACTGACCAAATCTCAAAAAAAGTAAATACACAATGGTACATTTCGAATATCATGGACAAATTTTGTTTTGTTTTCACTTCCACTTTTAAACACACCCCAAGAACTATATCATTTCAAGATTCTTTTAAGAATAATTGCATCATATGTAGCCCTTGTCTTGTAAATGCATGCATTAGAACATTTCTTTAGCCCTTTAACATCTGGACTACGTACAGTACAGACATTTAATTCCTGCACCAGTTGACCAGACGTCTGCCATTGCCTGGTTGTGCAAACACCAAAGGATGACATGTCAAAAAATAAGCCAAGCACATCGATGGACCACCTAGCTTGCGAATCAAAGCTACGTTCAGTTGTGAGGTCATCTATGCATCCATGCCCAGGAATCTGGGTGGAAATTGGTCGTGCAGTCGTATATTACGCCCGGGCTGCCCGCGCATTTAGTGCAGGAATTAAATGTCGGCACTGTACATTATCTATCATCATATTGAATACTTTTTCAAAAATGTTTGAAGAGGGATTACTTGACACATTATGAAAAACCTTAAGTCAACCGGGTACTCAGTCAAACATTTTAAGGTTATTAGTTTGGGATCAAGATAAATCCATACGTCCCACACCATGTGTTAAAGACGTATAAAAAGGCATGTACAGTTTCCAAAGAAAATATACCCCCCACAATGGGCACACTATATTGGCTTACTCATTGGTGTGCAATAGGAGTTGTCACCTCTTGGGGAGCCCTAAGCTGGGGTGCTACCCTTATAAACGACGGGTGATGTGTGGATCTGTCTCTGGATACCACGCATTTAAAAGATCCCTTGGTCCTCTTTGGATCTGAAGGCTCTGCTCTTACTCTCTCTCTCTTTTTCTTCTTTCACATGGAATAATTATACTTTGTCATTGTTCTTCGACAATGACATTGGACCACATACTGGTATTGTTTTATGGCACTTAATGGCCTTTATGTGCTGATGTACCTTTCAAGCCTCATTCATTCATTCATTCATTTCTAAGAAAATACCTACCAATACTGCCACGCCGTATAGATCTGAACTGACGCTGGCCGCTGTGGGTGAAGCATTTGGTACTGTGTCTGTCGAGGTGTCGTTGATACAGATGTCAGAAATTGGAATACACAGTGCACGACTTGCTATCTAAAAGACAGGCAATAGAGAATACATCAATGTTCAATGTAAAAAAATCCAACTTAATTTTAACGCATTCACTCTTACTTCATAGTAAATTCATTATTTTAGACTTTTAGGCAAAAATGGGAAAATGCTATGTCTGTAATACGAGGAGCTCTCCCTATTGGTAGGTATGTTGGACTATCCAGATTTGCGTGATATACAGAAGTGATAGACTTTAAATATCTCACCATTATATGCCATATAAATTGAAAACTGTTTAATCATCACTGCCAAAAGTGTTGTGAGTGAAGCTTTATGACGTTCAACCATTTACCTGTATCATTTTCGTGTGTAGGCCTTGTCCCATTTCAGTACCCCCGTGAGTGATCAGTACAGAGCCGTCTGTGTAGACGTGGACCAGGGCACCACCCTATAATATAATCAATGAATGAATTCGAATGAGTGTTTAAAGGCACGCTGACACACAAAGATCGTTTAGTGCCATAATATATCACCAATACGTGGTCCTATGTCATTGTTGAAGAACAATTAGAAAACATAATTATTCTAGAGTAGAGCCTTCAGATCAAGGGATAGTTTAGATGCAGGGTGTCCTATGATATATATATATACATATATATATATATATATATATATATATATATATATATATATATATATATATATATGTATATATATATACATATATATATATATATATATATATATATATATATATATATATATATATATATATATACATATATATATATACATATATATATATATATATATATATATATACATATATATATATATATATATATATATATATATATATATATATATATATATATATATATATACATTCATATATTTGAAGAAAATATGTTCATGTTGATGATTTGAACCAAAATTCAAAACATTGGGGAAAAACTATGATACCCATTCTTCCAAAATATCCTAAGGTATAAGTACCAAGCAAATCTGTTAATATTTGATGCCCAATACGCATGCTTGAAGTGATGATGTTTTTGTGTAATTTCCTATAGAGAAAAGGGCCATAAACATTTCCTGTATGTGTCCAATGCCATGTGGGTTTTTTCTTTAAATACCGGCGATGCAGTCATGTATATTCCCTGTGTTCACAGTGCAGGAATTAACCTTTATGCTGCTAGTGACTGATTTGACCAATCCGAAATGATGGGAAAAACTTCAAAAATAACAAAAATAACTAAAACACCGGCATGTGGGTACTAATCGGAGAGTACTCGGCGAGGGCTATCCAATAAATACCAATATAACGGGGTTTAGATGGTTTTCCAAAGTCTTTGCATCCTCGTATTTTGGACGTAAGTAGCCTCAGCATTGGAAGGGTCAAATGTCTTACTGCAAGTGTTTACCTGATTGAGAAATGCCTCCTGACGTGTGTTGGGAAAGGCGACGCCATATTTGGTTGGTAGAATTGCCACGCCCCTTTTCTTCCATCTGTTCTTGCTGTTGAAGTCGTTCACGTCCTCTACCAGCTGTTCATACTTGCTCTGTGTCTTACATTCCTCCCAGCATTGCTTTATGTGGCAGTTCTCCAACTTCTGACTGTAGAATGTCCTCTCTCCTTCGTTATACATATTACGCTCCCTTACCTAAACAGTTAAATACAGTTGTGAATATAGCAGACCTTCGAATATGCTACACGTTTATGAATCAATGATGTTTTTGTTATTTATTAACCACAAGGAAATGTATAACATATCAAATGGAAAAAGTCACACAGCAAATTTAATATTGATATTGTTGTTATGTCAATCTTGAGCAGTGGAGTTGATCATTACCTGTGATGCCATTGGACTCTGGTCAGACTGGGACCACTATGGAAATAAGTTTCTAACTTTTAGTGTATATATCCTGTGTCTGGTTAGAATTCTATTGCACAGCAGTTAATGACTCTCCATCTAGACACCGTCATGCCAAATGCTATGTAATACACATCTTACTAGACCGAATCAAATCAAATCAAATCAAATCAAATCAAATCAAATAACAATAATGGTGCTATTCATGTTAATTGGCATGGTCTCTACTAGGAACCACCCAGAGCTTTAAAGTTCTATCGAAAAACCAGCAGAAGCTGGCAGAGGACGTAAGGGCTCCAAGGAGGGTAGAAAAGAGGCGACACCCCCCTCTCCTTCAGCATCCCCCTACCACCTACTGGTAAGAGGACTTGGTCCCAGAGTCTAGGTCTCCGGTACTTACCCCCCACGGTGCGGCCCATGCCAGCTAGTCCCTGCTAGATGTATCAACTGACATCTAGGGAGCAATACTAAAACTAAATACTGATGACCTGACACGACACCTATTGAGCAACCTGGAAATGTATGTATATCTTTTTGTTATGAAACATGCACAAATATAGCTTTAATGGAATACGTTTTCAACATTCCTCAATTTTGTTTCAATGAGGGGTTCAAATTCAATGAGGGATTGTTCCTAAAATACCAAAGAGGCCAATATCTCTGCCTGCACACACTTACTACATCGTCAGGTAGTTCAAGGTAGTCTGCAATTGCTGTCATCATAGATTCACAGATCAGCTGGGATTGCGGAGCGCCAAAACCACGAAAAGCCGTGTTTGAGGGTAAGTTTGTCTTGCAAAGATATCCCAGTAGTCTGATACAGGGAAAGTGGTAACAATTGTCAATGCTGAGCAGTGCCTTTTCCATTACCTATAGCAGTGATATCATTGGAAAAACAACATTTGTTAGATTATCTAGCTAGATGGAAATATCTCTCAATAGGTAATTAAACACAGATATACATACACACACATACATACATATATACATACATACATACATACATACATACGTACGTACTAACGTACCTACATGCATACATACATACATGCACGCATGCATGCATACATACATACATACATACATACATACATACACAAATATAATATATATATATATATATATATATATATATATATATATATATATATATATATATATATATATATACAGACAGATAGATGGATATACATATATACCATTCACCTCTTTTTAACAAATTGCCTGCTTCACTCAGAAGGCTGGAAGAGAAGAACTGGTCAAGTCTTATCTTGGCACGTTTATTTTGCAGTAGTAATGAACAGTGGTGAATAAAATAGTATATCATACCATCTGTCACATGGTAAGTGTATCTTACAGCAAATATTTGAAAATATTATTGAATATTGTATATATTTAGGTGATTTTAGAACAGGCCTGCACAGGTTCTAAAGGTTTCTTTGTAAGAGTGGTCGATTATATCATTCACTTATAATGTTTTCATTGATATATGTACTATTTCATATAACATAATTTTTGTATAGAGAGGAAAACATTCAAATATTCAATTGAAAACTTACAGCACTGGATAAGTCCATGCTATTACCACAGTTACTGTATAAGATGATCTCAGCAGCGGTGAGTTTACCTGACATTGTGAACCCCACCTGAAATGGAATCACACAACAGGAAAACAACAGTGTTGTATGATAATGGGTGCACACAAACGTCTAGTGGTTGTACGGAATCACAATACTTGTTTCAACAAAGAAATGGAATGAAATTAATTTAGAAGTTAATAAGAATGACAAATTTCAAACTGACAAGTAGTCATTAAGCAGTAGATTTGGCCTAAATGAAGTATCCCAGATCCGCCCCTTATAAGAGAAACAGTAAAATGCTTAGATCAATTTAAAAGAGCAAATACTGGTTCTAGCCTTAGTGTCCAAAATATCTTAGTAGATGATTGGTAATCCTGGAATTTGCTCTCTATGGACAAAACGTTATTCTTATTACTTAAAATCAAATCAAATGTATCCCTCAACGTCCGACGCATATCTTTTCTAATACTAGTATTTTTATTATAGACAAGTAAGACAACACAATTTAAGAACCAAAATAAACCAACATTCTACAACTTTGCAACATCGGACTATGCAGGTCCATCCTGCTTGTTGTATGGTGTCATAAGATGACGTGATTTTTCATTAGATACAATCAAATGTCTCTGGACGTCTTTTTTCAAAGTGAAAATGTGTGGGCAATTCACTTAATATCCCCTATATCTATATCTAGGGATAGCAGGGCATGTCGCATAAAGATTCTATTTTTGAGGTGGCTTTACAGTATAGATTCACATTTAGGGGTCTAGAGTATGGTTGGATTAGGGATTACGATTTTCGTCGCTTTTTTCTGCCAAATTGAGGCTAATTTATGACTAGCCAGTTGCAAGTGGTGGAAGAAATCGGAACACCCGGCGAAAGCCACCGCCTAAACCCATGTCACTGGCAACCTTTTTACATGCCCTTGCCAGGATTCCAACCATGAAGTGGTGAGAGACAGCTAGCAGTCAGTGGCAATGCCTTAGTCTGCGTGACCATCAGGGCAGGCCCTCTCTAGGATGGTCCAATGATACTTCTTCAGTTAGCAGTAGATTTCTATAATATACAGTACAGACATTTAATTCCTGCACCAGTCGATCGGACGTCTACCAGTGCCTGGTTGTACAAATAACCATGAATGACACGTCAGAAAATAGGTCAAACATTTCAAAAGCATACGTAGCTAGTGAGGTCATACATGCATCAAAGCCAAGGAAAAGTGTGTTGCAATCAGGCGTGCGGTCGTGCATTCTGCGTGGGCTGCCCACACATTTATTGCAGAAATTAAATGTCGGCACTGTATGTTCACATTCAGACATGCAATAGGATTACTTATGTCTAGTGTCATACCTTGTATTTGCCTAGGAAGGGGTGTCGAGTGCCTGTGATCACCATATCTTCTGCTCTCTCAAGAACACATCGCACTGGTCTACCCACTCTTCGAAAGGGATAGGATTTACATAGATTACAATACTTTTACTATGGAATATTGTCATGATTTTACTCCAGAAAAGGATTTACCTAGATAAGAATGCTTTTACTATGGAAGGATATCATGTTTTACTCCACTATGAAAACATTATTCTCATCAATTCTAAATGATTCTGAACTATACTTATGGCCAACGTAAATACTAACACAAGACAATGTTGAAGGAATTGGGAGAACAGAGTGTTAAGAAAATATTACAAAATGAATTATGAATCATATAAATATGAATTATAAATGAATTATACTGAATTATTTGGGTTACAATGACACAAAATACACCATGTAACTCTAGGTAAAATATAGACAAACATGACGTAAAAAGACGTACGTACTTATTAGCCGCTATTGCTGCAGGAATAGTCATAGGTATAAATCGTGTTTCTTTTCCGCCAAAACCACCACCAAGTCTTTTCACTCTGCAGACGACCCTATTTGCCGGCACTCCTAGTGCCTTTGCGACTAACATCTGCGGAAACAGGAACAGAGCATCCTAGGATTGTACATTATACAAATATGACATCCCTGTGTGGTGTACAACAGGAATAACTCCCCCGAGAGAGGCACTCCTCTCGAGGGGGAGTTATTCCTGTTGTACACCACACAGGGATGTCATATTTGTTTTATTATACCGAACAACATACAAAACACAAAAGGGGGAAAATTGACAAACACCAGAGATTTTGGAAAAATACTCTTTTGTTAAAAATTTACAAATTACAATAACAGGGATTGTTGCATTGACGCATCAGAGTGAAAGAGAAGCCCCAAAACGTACAACAGGAGACAATTTTCAGTTTGACTCAGAAAAATTTCTGAAAACATGAACAAATGAGTCTACTCGATGTTTCGCTTCCTTTTCCAAATAAAATTTGTATCAGAAAACGTTTAAACTGCATTTATTGATACCACCTCTTAATGAATATATGTGCTTATGTATTAGCAAGACACTGAACCTTATTTGTTTGTTTGTACTTTTACTGTCTTTATTAGTTCGAGCAACTCTAACTGTGGTACCGGCCGTTGTTTAGTATATGCTGTATATTGGCCTCATCACAGTTTTTAGACTCTAACTTAGAGATCCGAGCATTTATAAAATAGCATCTGCGCCAAGAAAACTGGGCGCTCATATGTATAACTTGAAACACCCCCCAAAACCAGTCACGTTCGTACCATACCTTATTTGTTTGTATAATTCTATCTTTATTTGATAAAAATCCGTTGCATGGTGCCTGTTAGGCACGATTTTAAATTTGAGGCGGTCAGCCTTGTTGATTTCACGTCGGCGATGGCTGACGTTTGATATGCACGCATGCGCATCGAGCTCATTGCCCGGTAGAGGTGATTAACATGTTAATCACCTGCTGCATGTTGCCGTGATTAACATGTTAATTCCCTAGCTGTGCAGGACAACAGCCTGTTACTAAGTAGTGAGGAAATCATGACGATTAATCCATGGCCCTTGACCAATCAGAATCAAGAATCTTCACGTGAGGTATAATAATACATACATTACTGCACCGACCGACCAGACGTCCGCCCGGTTATAGAAACACACATGGAGATCATTTCAACAAAGCCAAGCACATCAATGACCCACATAGCTAGTAAATCAAAGCTACCTCTACAGTGCAGACATTTAATTCCTGCACCGGTCGACAGGACGTCCGCCAGTGCCCGGTTATAGAAACACACATGGAGATCATTTCAACAAAGCCAAGGACATCAATGACCCACATAGCTAGTAAATCAAAGCTACCTCTACAGTGCAGACATTTAATTCCTGCACCGGTCGACCGGACGTCCGCCAGTGCCCGGTTATAGAAACACACATGGAGATCATTTCAACAAAGCCAAGGACATCAATGACCCACATAGCTAGTAGATCAAAGCTACCTCTACAGTGCAGACATTTAATTCCTGCACCGGTCGACAGGACGTCCGCCAGTGCCCGGTTATAGAAACACACATGGAGATCATTTCAACAAAGCCAAGGACATCAATGACCCACATAGCTAGTAAATCAAAGCTACCTCTACAGTGCAGACATTTAATTCCTGCACCGGTCGACAGGACGTCCGCCAGTGCCCGGTTATAGAAACACACATGGAGATCATTTCAACAAAGCCAAGCACATCAATGACCCACATAGCTAGTGAATCAAAGCTACGTCTACAGTGCAGACATTTAATTCCTGCACCGGTCGACAGGACGTCCGCCAGTGCCCGGTTATAGAAACACACATGGAGATCATTTCAACAAAGCCAAGCACATCAATGACCCACATAGCTAGTGAATCAAAGCTACCTCTACAGTGCAGACATTTAATTCCTGCACCGGTCGACAGGACGTCCGCCAGTGCCCGGTTATAGAAACACACATGGAGATCATTTCAACAAAGCCAAGCACATCAATGACCCACATAGCTAGTGAATCAAAGCTACCTCTACAGTGCAGACATTTAATTCCTGCACCGGTCGACAGGACGTCCGCCAGTGCCCAGTTATAGAAACACACATGGAGATCATTTCAACAAAGCCAAGCACATCAATGACCTTTGTTCGAGCTTAGTTCTATAGAGCTCTAACTCCAACCAGTACATAGGAGTCCGTTTATCTCTACTAATGCGGTAACAAAGTATTGTAAGTTTTTAAGAAAATCTGTTGATACGGAGACACACAACCCGTTATTTTTTCATATGATAATGGCGCGTCCTTTGCGACCTTAAAGCCATGTTCATGTACCTCTCCATATCTCTTCCTTTGTGAGTCCGCTTTGTGTACATTTAACGGTAAAGAATTTAATGTCTGTAAATATTCTCCTTAGTAAGATAATTATGTTCTTTCTATTTTTACGCT
Source organism: Maea johnstoni (assembly GCA_963942565.1). NCBI lineage: Eukaryota > Metazoa > Annelida > Polychaeta > Spionida > Magelonidae > Maea > Maea johnstoni. The sequence continues at coordinate 843,449 of OZ012699.1, forward strand.
TTGTGAGAATCAGTAACTTTCTGTTTTCTTATGTTACCTTTATGTTTATCTTTTTGTTATCTGTTATAATTTGGATTATGTTCCTTATATATGATTTTGTATATGTGTGATTTTGTACATTTTTGTACAGTCAATAAAACATACAATACAATACAATGACCCACATAGCTAGTAAATCAAGGCTACCTCTAGTTGTGAGGTCAGGGAACTGTGGTTGCACCCATGCCCTGGAAACTGGGCGACAATCGGATATTCGGTCGTGTATTATGCCCGGCTGCCCAGGCATTTAGTGCAGAAATTAAATGCCAACACTGTACCAATACATAAAGACAATGTAGTTTGCCAATGTGCTTTAGCTAAGTGGAAGTTAACGTGACGAATTTTTTCCTAGTGTGAGAACGATTTTTGATATCAAAGAGTAGTAGATTTTTGTTTATTGATATTTTTCTGCGCTAATGAGGCTAAAGCATGATTAGTCATAGAGTAATGTTGGGGGAAAGTGGAGAGCTCTATAGGGATCACCTCCTGTTCCTTGAAATAACACTAAATCATTTATTTCAATTTTTTATATTTCAAATAGAAAATTTGTAGAAGTTCCAATTTTCAATATCCATAAGTTTGACATAATCTATTTGCCTCAAACTGTCAGCACTGTGGCATTGAATACTTCAAAATAGAAGCTAGTTTTCATTTTGATAATGTCGTGCATTGGAAATACAAAATCAAAGTCTTGAGACCGTAAATGCTGATTACTCTTTTGATATTAAGAGTCACTATTATTATTATTATTAGCATTATCATTATTATCATTATTATTAGCAGTTATTATCATTATTATTATTATTATTACTATCATTATCATTATTATTATTATTATTATTAGTAGTAGTAGTAGTAGTAGTAGTAGTAGTAGTAGTAGTAGTAGTAGTAGTAGTAGTAGTAGCAGTAGTAGTAGTAGTAGTAGTAGTAGTAGTATCATTATTATCATTATTATTAGTATTGTTATTACTATTATTATTATTATTATTAGTAGTAGTAGTAGTAGTAGTAGTAGTATCATTATTATCATTATTATTAGTATTGTTATTACTATTATTATTATTATTAGTAGTAGTAGTAGTAGTAGTAGTAGTAGTAGTAGTAGTAGTAGTAGTAGTAGTAGCAGTAGTAGTAGTAGTAGTATCATTAATTATTATCAAGTATTACCTGTGCTTTCGAGGGAGTCTGGGTTGAAGAGAATATTTCCATCCCTCCATCCTCTTTAGGGACTGCGATACAGGAATGTGTCTCCATGTAGAAATGCTCTTGGCCACCAAGTCTCATCTCGCCCTGAATCACGTGATCAGAACGAGAAAAGGCCGCATCTACATCCCCATGCGTTATTGTGGCAGGGGATTCTTTCAAGTAAGAACCGGAAGCAATGGCATCCTAGAAACAAAAAGGATTAAAACATGTTCTGTATGAAAAGTCAAATGCATGAGAAAATAATTTTCATGGGTGAGAATTCCATGCATAAAGTGCACATCCCAAATTTTCAATAAAAAAATCTGGGGCCAAAAGAAATTGGGGGGGGGGGGGGGGGGGGCGAAACGTCTCCTAGCATGGTAAAATCATTTTCATGCATAGACATTTCAATTTCATGCATGAAATATTCATGCCACAATCTTCTTTCTTGCATGAAACTTTTTGTACGGGGTTCACTTAAAACCCAAGAGTGCATTAATGGTTTTATCATGAATAATCTGTTAAAATACTCATGAATTACATATATACATATATATAAATACATACATATATATAAATACATACATATATATATATATATATATATATATATATATATATATATATATATATATATATATATATATATATATATATATATATATATATATATAAACAAATAGGGAATTAGAGAGTCAAATGCAAAATCTTACCTCGATGGTAATGATATGTGGAAGCTCTGAATAGTCTATTTCTACTGCCTGAGCTGCCCTCCGCGCATGTTCTTTGGAATTCGCCAGTATTGCTCCAATTACTTGACCTTGGCAAGTGACCTTTGGAATGAAATATATAAAGCAGTGACAAACATAGACATTCTCCCTAGAAAAGGTATTGTAACGTTAGACTCAAAGAAACATTTTTTACTCAGAATCTTTTCTCTGATGATAGGTATCTGTAAGAATTGATGATACTTTGACGGAGGATTAAAGATACTTTCAATTGATGTTACTTATAACGCATGCCTATTATATTTTATCTTCAACTAGTATAGGTACCAGTGTGAAAACGCCAGTATTGTATTGTATTGTATTGTATTGTATTGTATTGTATTGTATGTTAATTGACTGTGCCGCAAAATGCAAAATCAAAGCCAGTTCTATTAAGAAGACAGAGCTCATAAGTGAATTTACCTTATCTGTGGCGAACACTGTCTCATCATGAACTACATGCCCAGTGGTATTGCTGCCTCGTTCTGGAATATCCTGGTGGTCTATATAGGTCACCACGCCGGGCATGGCAAGGGCCTTGGAGGGATCAACTTTTAGGATCCTGGCATGAGCTTTACTACTCGTCACTAGCGCGAGGTGCAGCTCATCTGCAGTAAAGAGATTGGGAGTGGCCTTTTTTTTGTTTTTGCACATACTATCATTATTTGGTAGCTGGAATTGACGTTTCTGTTGTTGTTGATGATGATGACTTTCTTCTTCTTCTCATTATAAATATCATTATTATTATCATAATTATCATTATTATTATTATTATTATTATTATTATTATTATTATTATTATTATTATTATTATTATTATAATAATTATTATCATTGTTATTATTATTAGTATTATTATTATTATCATTATTTTTATTATCTTTATTTTATCATTATTATCATTAGTAGTTGTAGTAGTAGTAGTAGTAGTAGTAGTAGTAGTAGTAGTAGTAGTAGTAGTAGTAGTAGTAGTAAAAGTAGTAGTAGTAGTAGTAGTAGTAGTAGTAGTAGTAGTATTGTTGTTATTTTTGTTGTTGTAATTAGTTGTTCATTTTGCGGTTGACAATGCCAATCGATTTGTGTCACCTCAAAATCAGGAAATATTTGCAACATTAAGCACTTTCTCGTAATGCATGAAAAACTTGGTATACAGTAAAAGACACTAACCTGAGTAAGGCGAAATGTCGTCCACGTAAACTGCCTCACCAGTAACTTGCTTCATTGCTGACAGGTGTGGAATTGGCTTTCCCACAGGATCACCTATGAAGTGTCCAGGTTCCGCCTCTCTGTACACCTGACTTCCACCACTTGCGTTTCCCGAGTGCGCATGCGTAGCGCTCAGCTCTGTGGGGTCAACCTTAACAGGTAGATGTACCTATATATATATACATATATATATATATATATATATATATATATATATATATATATATATATATATATATATATATATATATATATGTATATATATATATATATATATATATATATATATATATATATATATATATATATATATATATATATATATATATATATATATATATATATATATATATATACATTTATATATGTACACACACATCTACAGTTTTTAGTGTTTGATTCCATCTCCATAATAAATATACATGAACAAGACGGCATACATCCTCTGTCACCCTAAGTATGCTTTTATCAATTCCCTTGCACAGATTTGGATATGATGTATAGCTTCAATTTAAGATTTTCTTATGATGACTGTGAACAACATCAAACATCTAAAGGAAACTCCCTTGAATCCTACACTTAAAATATTGAGGTAATAATAACAGTAATTTAACTGACGAAACTGTATAGCTTGAAATGACTCAATATTTACAATAATCAAATAAAGCATCAAGAGAATAAAATACAGTTCAGATTTATCAAAACTCAACGTATCTTAAAACAGTATGTTATCATATAATGATGTTATTAGTTACGCCCTTAGTCATCGAGATCCCACTTGGCGGATGACTGAGGGTGGATAGCAGGCCGGATTGCACTTTCCAACAGGGCGTAACAAATTTATCATCTGCTACTTCATGTTAAGAAAAAATAAAAAAATAAAAGATACATCTCATAAAATTCTTTATTAACTTTGAAGGTCAGAACGAGGCCGGTGACCTCTAGAGGTCAGATTGCTGGTCAAGTGGTAATATTGAATTCTCCTGTTCGATATTTA
>OZ012699.1:852642-872985 GCA_963942565.1 Maea johnstoni
ATACATACATACATACATACATACATACACACACACACACACACACACACACACACACACACACACACACACACACACACACACACACACACACATACATACATACATACATACATACATACATACATACATACATACATACATACATACATACACACCTTTTCTTCCATATTGAGACCGAGTCGTGACTAGTCAGTGGTAAGTGGTGTGAGAAACTGGAGAACCGGGGAATCCCAAAGTCTAACCCCAAAGTCACATAACAATAACAAAGCAATTAATGAAGATACAGTAGACCGCATACTCGATGCATCACAAAACCTTCTCCGACAGACTATAAAGCAACGGATTTTCGTCAGACCTGACGCTGATTGAACGGCAATAATTTTCCATATGAATGTGCAAAATACTAACCTAAATCCATCTTAATTACTTCTTGCCATCTTTATTTCCATATATACACCATGTTGGCAGACTACAATGCGCAAATAGTGTCTTAAACGCCAAAAAATCATTTCTACCGGCGGTGAAAGAGAGAGTAATGTCCGCCATTATTCCTGTCGCTAAGTGCCCAAACGAGACTTTGCCCTGTAAGATTTGAGGTCATGACGTCATAGAAAACTCTGTATTTGGATCCTATCATTGCAAAATTTATGAAAAGTAATGTTAGTACTGCAATACAGTCCAGTATAACAAAGAAATTGACCAATCAGGTGCTAGTATCAGAGTTGAGGTGATGATAAATGTTTGTATTAGTATGATTTTGTAATTCAATTTAAGTCAATAAACATACAATACAATATAATACTCACGGCGACGTTTCTGATTTGCTCACCACCAATCCATCTCATCATCTCCAGCAATGCACTAAATATTTTGGTCTTGTACTCTGAAAAAAATATTCGGAGCATGCTGTATCAGAGAGTATAATAGAGTAGCAGATTTGTATCCGTAAGGATGGATATAGTTATGAAGTGCTCGAAAACCTTGCATAATAGTAGGGTGCAAACGATTTCTACTGATATTAGTACTGATATTAGCTACTGATATTAGCTACTGATATTAGAAATATAGAGTACAGTCATTTAATTCCTGCACCAGTTGACTGGGCGTCTTGCAGTGTCCGGTTGTCTGGAACACGCATGAATAACATGTCAACGAAATAGGCTAAGCACATCAATGGCCCACGAAGCTTGAAAATCAAGGGTACGTCTATGTGTGAGGTCAGGGACCTGTGGTTGCATCCATGCCTAGGAAACTGGGTGGCAATCGGGCGTGCTGTCGTGTATTATGCCCGGCCTGCCCACGCATTTAATGCAGGAAATAAATGTCGGCACTCTATTTGTTATATACTATCACTAAAACTAAACTAATAATAAAATTCCGAGTGAATTATACAGATCCATCACTTTAGGACTAGGAAATTCAAGCAGTGACACACAAACATACTTTTAGATCTGTAACATCATATATAGAACAGATAATAAGTGTTCAAATATTTCATTCATAATTGAAAGTAATTTTCAATGGTTTGAATCAAATATTAATTTGCCGAAAACGACAAAGTAAACTATATCTAATACAATTCTTTGGTGTAACGAATGCTTTTTTTTAATCAAAAAAAGTCCAATCTAGCAATGAGTGTTATCTATCTGCTTATTCACCATTGCAGAATGGCATGTGACTTTACCTGGTAATTTAACAACCAGAACTTCGAGGTATTCTTTCAGAATATTGAGAGTGACAGCTGCTCCAACGCGAACTCCATCTTCTATTTCATAAATTTCCTTTAGTTCTTGAATCTGTGTTACCTCGACCAGTGTTTTGTACACCATATGTTTTTTCCTCATGTCAATGCCTACACAAAATATAGGAAAGGCTCATATATAGTAGGAGACAAATGGGAAAATGTGGGTAGCAACCTTGTAAAGAATTTGAAAGAAATGTGTAAGTCGGTATGGAATGACCATCGTTATAGTAATCAGTTATACGTTTGAAAGAATTATTCCTCTTTATATGTTCATGAAAGAGAAAATTAGAATCCCACTGTACATGTTTTTATGCATAGGACACATATTATACAGTTACTTTTTTCTCTTATATTTATATTATTTGTATTTGTTATAAGTATGCTTTTGTAACTTCTTTACAGTCAATAAACATACATGCATTATAAAATTTGATTTTAAAGGATGCAGTACAGAACAAGCATTTAATTCCTGCACCAGTCGACTATATCTCTGATAGTATAACCTAGATTATAGAATTATAAATATATTATGATCGTACTTATTCCAATAAGATTGACCAGTGATTTTTGAATTTCTACTCACCTATCTCTAGCGCCCCAGCCACAATCTTGGCATCTGGATTTTCTTTCTTAAGCTCTAAGAGGTCTTCCAATGTCACTGGTCGATACAAACATACCCTCTCGCCACGAAAGAAAAGTCTGCTTGCATCATACTTATCGGATAACTGTAGGAGAAAATATTACCTCTTATTATTAAGAATAATAACTACCTCTATTTCTAAGAAAACGAATCTGTACAATTAGCAAGGAGATGCTATATGATCACTTTACCAATGTGCCATTGAAAACATCATTAAGAGCAGTGTAATGACGATGGAAGGAAGGAAATGGTTTTTATATCGCTTACATTAGCTTAGGTCCTATCGCGACCAGATATAATCCCTGAAGCGGGAATAAATTCTCTTCTCTCTACGAATGGTACACAGGGGACTTTCAGTTGCGGAAGTACCATAGACAGCCCTCCACAATGCCACACATTTCTAAAGCGACCATGTCAACCCGCTTATTGGGATCCAGCAGAGACACGAGCCTGTGACCCCACGCTTGGGAGCTAGACCTTGTAACCACTAGGCCTCAGAGGATCACTAGTCTAATGATGAAGACAAATAAATCGAACATGTTTATTGCGACACAGCATCGTTATCTAGTACCCTTGGATGATACAGGTTTAATGGCAAAGAACCCAGTCAGTGGTGAGAGACAGCGTGCAGTCGACGTCAGAATATATATATATATATATATATATATATATATATATATATATATATATATATATATATATATATATATATATATATATATATATATATATATATATATTCGCGATGTATTGTTGTATGTATGTTTGTATGTATGTATGTATGCATGTATGTATGTTTGTATATATGTATGTACCGTATGTATGTATGTATGTATGTATACGTTGGTAGGTAGGTAGGTATATATGTATGTGTGTGCTTTATTGGTTGCACGTATTTCATTACAAAAGCTATATATGCAAAATAAAAGGTAAAGTAATGATACACAGTATAAATAAACAAATAAAGAAAATGAGAACAATACAGTATTGGCAGAAGTAGTTACAGTAGAAGAGTAAAATTCTCTGATAACAACTAACATGCAGTTGACTTGGAAATATCAGTTCCTGTGTTGAATAACAATCAGGATATTTCAGTGGCGTATGTTTGAGCTCCTTCTGAGAGTGAGAGAGATGTATGTATGTATGTACTTTGTATGTATGTATCAAATATATATCTATTGGCTGCAAGTATTTCATTACAAAAGATGCATATGCAAAATACAAAGGTAAGGTAAAACATATACAGAGAACAAGTACAATAAAGTATTGCCAGAATTAATTACAGTAAGAAGGTTATGATCTCTGATGACAACCTACCTGCAATTCACTGGGAAATATCAGTTCCTGTGTTGGATCATAATCGGTATATTCCAGTGAGGTTTCCTTGATCTCTGTCTGTCTGCAGCATGCTGAATCTTCACTCTGGTCCTTTTGGTCAAGTGTTGTTGCATTGCCTTCAGGAGTTTGGTTTTTGTCAGATGTTCCCTTCTGATTTTGACAACAATACTGCCCCAAGCCACACTGATAATCCTTCAATGCAAAAGAAAACATAAGAAGTTTGCATTACTGGTCTATCGGTCAGTTATTTATTCGTACATAGGTAAAGGAAATATCTTAGATGAAATCGATGGAGATAGTTTCTTAAAACGGCTTTAAAAAGGGGTTTGTGAGTTTAAGTTTGTATTATCTAATTATGTCTAGATTTCAGGTATGAATAAAATAACAGTGTACATTGAGAACATGACGGATGGATTAGTATACCATAGCATCTTCCAAAATACAATAAAATACAATACAATATGATGCATTGCAATATGATAGAGAGCAATACAATATACAACAAAACAATACAATACAACACACTAAACTACAATACAATAAACTACAATACAATAAACTACAATACAATAAACTACAATACAATACACTACAATGCAATGCAATGGTAGTTGGGTTTTCCATTGTGAAGCTAATCTTGATCTTTGAGCAGGAGTAAAGCATATAATACATAATTACTTCTACTCATAGGAAAAAATTATTTGGTTAATAATCTACCTCCATATACTAGACACGTGGTGGTATATAACCAGGTGATATATACCCTACACTATAAAGCATTATATAGGTTATTTAAGGGTATGTCAGTGTTTGAAATAGTTACCTTACTAAACGTCTGGAAACTAGTGAGTATGGGTCTGTAACCAGTACATCTGCATAGGTTACCTGTCATATACAGATAATATTTGAATTTATGAGTTCATATGCCAAATAAAACAAAAGATAGATAACAGCAATCTACAATCTAGTAATTTTATGTAATCTATAAGTATCACTTTTGCCATATTTTACCACTTGTTATTGCAAAGGTGTTCAGCTGATGATTTAAAGTTAGTTTGAATCGATTGACGGGATACAATCAACAGCTTTTTACATGTGATGTATATTGTATGTATAACTTTATTTTCAGTCGTTAGAACTAGACTCATATATGTTCTTTAATACGCGTTGAGTTTGGAATTTGTTATTTTGATTATCGTCAACCTTTTACCATATGTAGGACGAATCATGTCTAAAGCCAGTTGGAGATAGTGGGGAGAAACTGGCATAACCGGTGAAATTCAACGTCTAACCCAAAGTCACTGGCAACTTTGTCACGAAGTGAAATAGACGCCTGCACGCCATTTTGCTCCTCAAAACGTTTAAATCATGAGGAATTGTTGGCAAGGACGCAGCAGTTTTCCAACTCTGTGATCAATCAATTTCCGAATCCGTCATGGACTTAAAACACTTATTTCTAGGCTGTTTCATTGTAGTGTATTTGAATTTAATTTGAATTTCGTTTTTCGTCACATTTATGCCAATTGTGGCTACTTCGCGACTAGCCAGTTGTTAGTAGTGGAGGAAACCGGAGTACCTGGCGAAAACCACCGCCCAACTCCAAGTCACTTGTAACTTTCTCACATGCTCAGGCCGGGATCCGAACCCAGGCAGAGGTGAGAGACAGCGTGCAGTCAGTGGCGGCGCCTTAGATCACACGGCCGTCAGAGCAGGCCTTATATCATTGTAGTGTAACAATTTATTTTTGATTGTCTAGTGCATATACCTTGGAATGACTGTTCTATTTCCTGCATGCTAGGGGTAGGCGTGTTCCTCAGTAGAGTATACATCGTCATCACGATGCCAGGTGTACAGAAACCGCACTGTGAGCCATGACCCTTCGCCAGTCTCTCCTGAAAGAAATAGTTTTAGTCATCCTCTTTGTAAAAAATGGATACAGCTTGGTGTCTGCGAGATGCCATCTCGCAGACTGGGTGCAATATGGCTAGCTATGGAAAGGATTTCTCATTTGAATTAGTGAATATACAAACCTAAATCCATCTTAATTCACTATGGGGCCAAAATTGAGAAGTGGCCCTGTATCTCTGGAGTGCATGACAAAATCCTTATGAAATTTGGCCACCAAATAGCTTGCAGAGATACAAAACATTTGAAAAATTTAAATGACATAGATACGACCACTAATGACCTTGACATGACCTTTGACTCTGTATTTTCAACGTATCTGATACTTGGTCCAAGTTATTCCCCCCTAATGATACAATAATGCAAATAACTCCCCCTTACTATCATACTCTAGTATATATTTTCAAGAAAATTTCCACTGTGGGGCCAAATGGGCCCAAATTGGGAAGTTGAGAGCATACGTGGGCATATCTTTGTAAGACATTTTCATATTCTCATCATTTTTGACCACATGATAGCCAGTGGGGATACAAAAAATTGATAAACCCAAATGACCTTGATTGACCTTGGATGACCTTGAAATGGCATAAGAAAACATTTTTTTCTCAGCATATCCCTCTTTCAATCACATTTTCTGCCCAAAACTGTCTGAAAATGAAAAATCTGCTCTCATACGGTTTTGAGCAAGGCACTATAGAATACATTTACAAAAGAATCGGTACAAAAAGTACTGCACTTTTAGCTCTAATTAGTTATGTGATTGTCATCTTGGTAGGGCGCACATGTCTAACAATAGAAGAGAAAATGTATATGTTAATTTCAAACTTCACAAAAAAAATCATTTTTGTACTTTTTGTACCGATTTTTTTGGAAGTGTCTAGCTCAAAATCGTATGAGAGCAGATTTTTCATTTTCACACAATTTTGGGGATAAAATGTGATTGAAAGAGGGACATGCTGAGAAAAAGATATTTTCTAATGCCATTTCAGGGTCATCCAAGGTCAATCAAGGTCAATTGGGTTTATTGAGTTTTTTGTATCCCCATTCGCTATCATCTGGCCAGAAATGATGAGAATATGAAAATTCTTTACGAAGATATGCCCATATATGCTCTCAACTTCTCAAGTTGGGCCCATTTGGCCCCACAGTGATTACTTCCTGTCATCTTTATTTCTAGATATACATCATTTTTGCAGACTATAATGCAGGAATAGTGTTTGAAACGCCGAAAAAAGATTTCTAGCGGTGGTGAGAAAAGCAATGTCCACCATTTTATTCTCGTCGTCAAGAGAAGCGCCACCTGTAGAGCGAAAATGTAGGTACGTTTACACTGATTTTTTAGGCTTCAAAACGAGGCGGATAGTGGTATCGGGGTACGAGTAATGACAAATAATAAAAAGCAATGTTAGTACCCTGATACAGTCCAGCGCTAAAAAGAAATTGACAAATCAGCTGCTAGCATCAGCATGGAGCTGGTGATGATATTAGTTATCTTTGTTGTGTAAATGGCATATGAATAACATTAATTAGTAAACGCAAGAAATCTTACCTGCACCGGATGTAGCCTCGTTTTGATACTGCCTATACCCTCTACGGTGGTAACAGCAAGTCCATGCATTGAGCATAAAGGTGCCAAACAAGCATTGACAGCAATATGACTATCGAAAAAGAAAATTAAATTATCTAAGCCTTGCAATGATGTGAGAATATTACATAATCTTATTGTGGCGATACAATTATATTTCAAGTATAAAGCTGATACTGAGTTATCCAACAATAAAATAAAATAAATATGTTTTAGAGAGAACTTTAAAAAATGTACAAAGTGTGCCATAGTTGCATATTTACTTCTTCATTTCATGTTCTCGTGTATTTCATTGTCTTGAACTGTAGATTCAAGCAATGTATTGATATGTACTACAATTGTTAGTTTTACACCTCAGAACGTTTCGTTATAAAACATTTAGGTTGATTACGTCAAATTATGAAAAAATATGCTTTTTGACTTACTATGTTTGATATATCAACAAAAATAGAAAGAATAGGATCTGCAAATAAACATACCCGATTATCACAGCTAGTATAATATTTTCTTAGTATGTATTTACTATGCATATCATTGATTAATAACAATAAAATATACTTACCGTATCTTCCGCTTTTTCCTGTCGTACCTCGACACCATGACAGTACATGCTCCACAATAGCCTACAGAACAGCCATTCTTAGTGCCAGTTAGGCGTACTTGGCCTTTGGTTAAGTTTCTTAACCGATAAATGCTTAAGATTTCTCCCAGAAATTGTCGTCTGGAACTTTGTTGCTTCTAAAAATATTTTGTGATTAAGAATAATTTAATAAAATATTTGAATGAGAGTTGTTGGTAATGTTTTAGTGAACTTTTCTCTTTCAAATATTTTCCTTACAGTGTTTTTGTCTGCAAGATTTCATCGAAATTGTCAGGCTGGTTCTGCCCGCTGCGAGCATTAATGGGTTAATGTATTGTGATATATATATATATATATATATATATATATATATATATATATATATATATATATATATATATATATATATATATATATATATATATATATATATATATATATATATTTATATGTTACAGTAAGAGTGTCAAACCAGGGATTTAGTCAAATCCCTAAAACTTTCAGGGATTTTGTCAAATCCCTGTTTCACTCAGGGATTTGACTAAATCCCTGAAATTTCCAGGGATTTGACTAAATCCCTGAAAATAGGAGGGTATTTTTTGACTAGTTTACTGGACGCATTTCAGTGCTTCCTTGGATGGTTAGTTGAGTGCTACATATGATTCCTGATTATCAAAGTAATGAGGATTTGGCTTAGTACTTGGTATTGTGCTGAATAATTCATGCTCAACCAAAATTTCTTTCTTGGTGATTATAATAATTAGTATCATAATGATATTTATCATTTTCATTGTTATCATTATTGGTATTATTCGGGATAGTAGTAGTAGTAGTAGTAGTAGTAGTAGTAGTAGTAGTAGTAGTAGTAGTAGTAGTAGTAGTAGGAGTAGGAGTAGTAGTAGTAATAGTAATAGTAGTAGTAGTAGTAGCAGTAGCAGTAGCAGTAGTAGTAGTAGTAGTAGTAGTAGTAGTGGTAGTAGTAGTAGTAGTAGTAGTAGTAATGGCATTATTTATCATGATCATTATTTCTATTATTAAAATTACTATTAAAATGATGATAATTATGCTTAAGATAATAATGCTTACAATGATAATGCAAATAATAATAACAATAATAATAACAATAACAATAATGATGAAAATAATAATGAAAATGATAATAATAATGATAATAATAATGATAATAATAATAATAAATAGTATTATTATCATTATCATAATTATTATTATTATTATTATTATTATTATTATTATTATTATTATTATTACTATAATGATCATTATTATTATTTTTATTGTTATTATTATTATTATTATTATTATTATTATTATTATTATTATTATTATTATTATTATTATTATTATTATTATAATCATTAGTTGTAGTAGTATCAATAGTTGTAGTAGCCAATATCCCTAGAATCAGGCCAGAAAACAGTATACTTCAACTACTACATACTGTTATCATCATCGCCATAATCCTTGTAATAACACTATCATTAATAATGATAGTGATGGTAATAATAATAATAATAATAATAATAATAATAATAATAATAATAATAATAATAATAATAATAATAATAATATTAACAATGATACTGTTGATGATAATAATAATAATGATAATAATAATGGTGATTATAATAATAATAATAATAATTATAATAATACTAATACTAATAATAATAATAATAATAATGATATATTAGTAATGATAATGATAATGAAAATAATACTGATAATGTTGATAATAATAATAATGAAAATAATAAAAATAATTATGATAATCATAATCATAATGATAATAATAAAAATAATAATAATAATAATAATAATAATAATGATGATGATGATGATGATGATGATGATGATAAAAAAATAATGATAATAATAAAATAACAATTATAATAATAATGATAATAATAATATCAATAATACTAATACTAACACTAATTATAATAATAAATGATACTAATAATACTGATAATACTAATAATACTACTACAACTAATAATAATAATGATAATAATAATGGTACTACTACTACTACTACTACTAATAATAATAATGATAATAATAATAATAATAATAATAATAATAATAATAATAATAATAATGATAATAATAATAATAATAATAATATTATTAATAACGATAATAATAATAATGATCATTATAGTAATGATAATAATAATAATAATAATGATAATAAGAATAATAATGATAATGATAATAATACTATTTATTATTATTATTATTAATATTATCATTTTTATTATTATTTTCATCATTATTGTTGTTACGTTTATTATCATTAGCATACTCATTATAAGCATTATTATCTTAAGCATTATTATCATCATTTTAACAGTAATTTTAATAATATAAATAATGATCATGATAAATAATGCCATTACTACTACTACTACTACTACTACTACTACTACTACTACTACTATTGCTACTACTACTACTATTGCTACTACTACTACTACTTCTACTACTACTACTACTACTACTACTACTACTACTACTACTACTACTACTACGACTACTACTACTACTACTACTACTACTACTACTACTACTACTACTACTATCCCAAATACTACCAATAATGATAACAATGAAAATGGTAAATATCATTATGATACTAATTATCATAACCACCAAGAAAGAAATTTTGGTTGAGCATGAATTATTCAGCACAATACCAAGTACTAAGCCAAATCCTCATAACTTTGATAGTCAGGAATCATATGTAGCACTCAACTAACCATCCAAGGAAGCACTAAAATGCGTCCAGTAAACTAGTCAAAAAATACCCTCCTATTTTCAGGGATTTAGTCAAATCCCTGGACATTTTAGGGATTTAGTCAAATCCCTGAGTGAAACAGGGATTTGAAAAAGTTCCTGAAAGTTTTAGGGATTTGACTAAATCCCTGGTTTGACACTCTTACTGTAACATATATAAATATAAATATATATATATATATATATATATATATATATATATATATATATATATATATATATATATATATATATATATATATATATATATATATATATATATATATATATATGTATATATATATATATATATATATATATATATATATGTATATATATATATATATATATATATATATATATATATATATATATATATATATATATGTATATATATATATACATATATATATATATATGTTTGTGTGTGTGTGTTGTTACATTTGATTTTGAAAGGGTACGTGTGTGTAATTATTGTTGATATTGCGCATTCAAATTACTGCGCTCAACAGTCAGCTGCCTTAACTACGCAGTTTAATTTCCGCGCGTTGATATCAAATGACAAGCTATCACGTGACCGTGTTCTTTGATAGTAGCAGAGGGTTCGGATGTCAAAAAAATGATGCGCAGTTAAATGAATACGTACCCAAGTGCTGCACAAAGCCCGCATTAATTAACCCTTCCATTGCTAAGGATACTTATATCCAAAGCACATGGATGCAACGATTTTTGTAAACCATCCGAACCCTGCCATGTTGGTATTCATTGAAAAAAACTCTTGCTGAGTACTCTTAGATGAGTTCCTATGTGCCAGGGTCTCAGTCATTTTTTCAGCATTTTTGCATCATTTTGTATTGGTAAAATTGGCCACCAGCAACAGAAGGGTTAAAGTGCCGCAATTCTTACACTGTATACAATATCTTCTGAAGGATACATTTTGTCCGTAGAAAGTTCAGAAGAGTTGTCTCAGGATCTGCATGCGGTACCACCACCTGAAATAGCAAGACGCAAACAATACAGGCGTGTAAGCTTAACCCTTCCAATGCTGAGGCCACTTTCATCCAAAGCACAAAGATGCAAAGTTTTCTGAAACCCATCTAAACCCTGTCATTCATTGGAAAGCTCTCGCTGAGTACTTTCAGATGAGTACCCATTTGCAAGGGTTTTAATCATTTTACAGATTTTTGCACCATTTTGTATTGGCCAAATTTGCCAACAGCAGCATAAGGGTTAACCTTTGACACATCAATGACATCAAGCACTTGCATTATCATGAACTGAATCCATTCATTTAAACTGTCTCTTATTGGCCAAACGTTAGAAATAGTCTCAAACATGAGAGTACTTCAAAGTTCAATCTTGTTTTAATTAGCAGGAAACAATGTCGTTGTTCTCTATCCGGCTAATGCGAATTGCAATATCCACCAAAGTCTCGAAGATTTGCAATGGACCAGCTAGATATTGTTTCATAATAAGCATATAATAATACGTTCGTAAATACCTAAAATATTACAATATATACGCAGCGTTTGTGAATCGTACAAATAGATAGCGCGTAAATGAACAATTCAAATGTGTTGCAAAACAAATTAACACTTTTGGATAATGGAGCCTGTCTGCCCTGATGGCCTAGTTACATGTACCATGGCAACCTGGGTGGGTACCCGGCTTTAAATATATATATATATATATATATATATATATATATATATATATATATATATATATATATATATATATATATATATATATATATATATATATATATATATATAGTTTATTGGCTTGTAGTTTCACTACTAAAATACATATATAAACACAATTATAATAATAATACAAAAAAGAAAACATTCTATTAGAGAAATACAAAGGAAAATCAAGAATAGTCATAAATGAAAGAGAATTATTTACAAGTAAGTCGTATCCTATAGCATGTCCTTGAGGTTTAAACTGCTCTTAATCGCCTGGGTTGACTTTAAATGATTCACCATTTTCCAAAGTACAACAGTGCCAATTGTCACACTTTTGTCAAAAAAAGTGAACGATTCACCCAAATTTTGGCTCTTAGCCTCCGCACTAAGTGGTCTAAGTCGTCTGCATTGACCACTCACCTAACCACTGGTAACCACTGGCCCAGTTCGAATCCTTTCAGGGTCAAATGGGAGAGCTGATAGTGACTTCGGGTTAAGCGGTGTTTTTCACCGGGTACTCTGGTTTTCCCCTACGCGTACAACTGGGAAGTCATTATTTTAGCCTTTTACGGCAGAAAAGGTCATCATAATTGTAATTCAAAAATTCCAAATTCTAAATCAAATTTTTTGAAAACCATCAAAACATTGCAATGTTGGTATTCATTGGATAGCTTTCGCTGAGTACTCTCTGATGAGTACCCATGTGCCTGGGTTTCAATCATTTTTTATTTTTTGTATAATTTTATATTGGCAAAATTAGCCACCACCAGCACAAGTGTTAACCTTAACTTGTTACACTTAAAAGCAATTTCCAATAGCCTGTATTTGCTAGACCATTGCTATAATGAACCTGGCGCCATCTTCTGATATGCTTATTATTCTCTATTCTCAATATTTCAAATTGAATACTTATATGCCATGCCAGAATCCCGTTTTAAATTTGGGATTGTGAAATGCACCTACCTTATTTCCATTTACGAAAAATACAAGCTCGGCCATGTTTATCTCCCACGTTATTTACATTTGCTACGCAAACTGGCAGAAAAATGACGAAAAACTAAATTCCAAGAATTGCATCAAGTGAAGTATACCTTTGTACTCTCTCTCTCTGGCAAACTCCTTGCCAGACTGCATTCAGCTGCAATTATGCTATTTACACTTGAAAGCATCCAAGCGCATGCGCGATGAGCCTCGGATTGAGATTCACGGTTTATTTGACTGCATACATCTTCTGATATCTTCTCAATTCCGACAGGACTGCAACAAAAACATACAGTACAGACATTCAATTCCTGCACTATATGCGTGGGCAACCTGGGCATTACAGTATACACAACCGCACACCCAGTCGCCGACAAATGTCCTGGGCATGGGGGCATGGATAGCCTCACAATTGAACGTGGCTATTTTCGCAGGCTACGTAGGTCATTGATGTGCTTGGCTTGCCTTTTGACATGTTATCCATGAGCGTTTGTTCTCTTCGATGTACTATCATGTATGTAGGTTTCATTCATGCAGTTGACAGTGTTCAATTTACCACCTTTGTAGTGTGTTACTTGCAAAAGATTAAAGATCACTATTTCATTATAACATAACTAGCTAGTAATACACCACTGACAATCAATTGTTAATAATAATAATAATAATAATTGATATTTGATATAGCGCCTTTTCCACCTATAATGTTCAAAAGCGCTTTAGAGTCATTGGACAGTTGTCATGGTCCATATAGTGAATGTTTTCAGCTGTTTCTTGAAGTTTTGCACACTATCAGCAGCCTTGATGTTGTCAGGGAGCTCATTCCAATGGCGTGGTGCATAGGCACAGAATGCTCTGTCACCGAACCTTTTCAGATTAGTTATAATAAGAATTGTTATAATAAGAACTAGAATTATTCTCCTCAGATCACCATTTCACATGAAAGTGCCAATGGAAATGTATCAATATAAGTGACTTAATGATATGCTACTTTAACTTTGGTCTATGTTGCATATTTCTATTTCAAAGTTAGTATTAAGGTCCAGTGTTCGAACCAATGTGTATATCATTCATGTGTAAATTATTTCTATGTTTATGTACCTGTCATAAAATTATTTTAGGTAAATAAAGATTCATTAATACATTAGAATTGAACCATCCAAGTTACATTATAAACTAAACGATCACGTTTCCTACTCTTTTTCAACACAATACAATACAGACATTTAATCCCTGCACCGGTCGACCGGATGTCTGCCAGTGCCTGCTTGAAAAAAACATTCATGGATTACATGTCAGAAAATAATCCAAGAACATCAATGACCCACATAGCTTGCGAATCAAAGCTACGTTAAGTTATGAGGTCATCCATGCACCCATGACCAGGAAACTCGGGCGTGCGGTCGTGTATTATGGCTTCAGGAACTAAATGTCGGCACTGTACGTGCACAACTTTCATCGATATTATAAATCATAAAATCATACACAGATATGGACTATCAGCTACGTCTGACGATAAACCAGCATGTTTGTAGCTTTATCAGAGAGATAGTGCAGTCGTTTTATAACAATTTCGCTTTAATCACAGATTATCAACTTAACTATACCAAGCTGTTGACAATGGAACTGTAGTATTTCACACCGCTTAGTTTTTATCAGTTTATACATACTATATAACGGGTATATTTCCCGGGACTTTTATTTCCCGAAAAATGATGATTTCAACTTTTTTCCCGTTTTGTTATTTTCCCGGCGTGCACACGGCTGCACTGATACTAAAGGACCTGTTCTGGTTTACTATACAAATTACCCAACTTTTTCAAGTTTCATGAATTTAACCAAAATTCTTATGATTATGTAGCTGAGGTGTTGCTAACATATTCCCCAACCCTCGCCCTGAATGTTGCATATGACCACTCTGAAATGACATGTGTCAGCATATTTGCATTGACTCATATTTCAGCTATAACTGTACCAAGTTGATCAAAAACCTATTTTATGGGTAAACTATGATGATGTTGGAGGAGATCCAGTAATGACATTTCATAGAAGGCCTTTCTTATGGATTTTGATGAAAATCAGAAATTTTCAATGAAGTGACCTTGACCTATGACCTTCTACAAAATGGCTGCCTCCATGCCTACTAATGAGATTTGAGCCTATGTAGAAATGGTTCCAAATAGTAACTTTGCCCACCGAGCGCGTTCAAGCCAGATTAATATGTTATGTGTTACTAATAAATACAGATTATATGAATTTCATTTGAACGCGCTCGCTGGGCAAAAGGGTGAATTTTGTGACTTAGTGACCCTTGGTCACTTGTATAAAATTCACCATACTAGATAGTTCATAAGAGCATATGCAGGGCACTCACAAAAACAAAACTCAAGTAAACTCCTGTAGCTGTTCCCTGGGGATTCTTTGTCTCTCAAGTAACCTCGATTGATAGTGTATTGTCCAGGAAGGCCTCACACTGTTACTATTTTCAGCCTGGGTAGGTGTGGTTCAGTCAGACATACCATGTAGCAAGAAATGTTTTTCCCCATGTCTCATGAAGTGAAAAAGCTCAATTGTGCCAAAAAGTACAGTGGGCAGATGTGCAACCAATATTTGCAAACATTTCAAATGGAATGATTCTTGGTTTCTTACCTGTGAGAAGTGGATATACTGTGGGTATGCCTTATTGGTTATATGTACAGTTGTACTAGTGTTGCTATTTTTCTTTTCAAGTTATTTGAAGTTTTTAATAATATATATTTTGTGAAAACTGGAATATCCTTATTGTTTTTTAACATATCCTCAAAAATGAAATGTGGTATCTGGTGACTGTTTGTGTTCTCTCCTTGCATACATTAGTTAAAGAGGGCTTATATTCATCATAAAATATTCTTTTATAAAGTAGTTTGAATGAGAATGTCAATGTCATGCACCTGTGCTAATCTCATATATTCTCTCAAATTATGATCTGGTAATATGTACGTGTTATTTCATCTGGAAATGTTATGTACTGAACTGTGGTTCTGCACATTATGCTCGAATTATGATCAAGCATATATGTTTTACTTTGCAGGATGTTGACAGTTTTGAACCTATATGAAAACTTTGTTTTATCATTCCATATCGTATATTGAGTTCAGAATATGATGCTGATGAAAATAAACCTTAAGGTTTGTTCATGAATATTCATTTTTTCCAAACTTTTAATAGTTTGGTCATCTATCCCCCCAGTCTTGAAAAGGCCCACCCCCCAACCATGAATAACATTTTCATGCCAAAAATGCATTCAGTGTACTCACAATGAGTGTGACTATCCACTTCTATCATCAGAAAGCCTGTAATGAGGGATTTTTGAAATTGGGTAATTTGTACAGTAAACCAGAACAGGTCCTTTAGCGTTAATGCTACCAAGCGTTTTAGCTCCTGATCGTTTATTGCAGACGACCGTTTGTGTGCTGAATGAGCATGTGCAGAAATAAATAACATTTTTTTAGAAAGTTTTAATGTAGCAAACGCAAAACATTTTGTTCTACAATTTTTTTACCCAATATCTGTTAAATGTTTCTGAAAATATTTACTAACATAAAAACGTTTAGCCTGAAAATTATTACCATAACATTTCTTGTGATATTTGAATTGTCATTTTCACAAAATTTTGAAATATATTCAAACAGTGTAAAAAAAATATTCGTCAAATATTTCTGAGAGACATCTTTGTATTATAAATGAAAAATAGTTATAGATATCAAAACGTTTGGCCTGATAATTAGTACAATAACATTTTTGTAACTTTTAAATCATTATCTTCACAATATTTGAAATATATATTTATACTATTTTGCTTAAATTATTCATAAACTACTGATGAGAAACATTTTTACATTGGTGCAGAAAGATATGTATCCAAATCTAAATGATTGGCCATGAAAATATTATACCAACACTTTTTGTAACATTTTATTGAACATTACTTCAATATTTTTGAAATATTTATACTTTCCACACAGGTGTGCTTCAAATCTTTTCAGAGGAATAAAGACATGTACCCATCCATCTCCCTTAACAACCACACTTCTGAAATCTGCATGTTAAGGATTTCTTGGTCAGTCTTACTTTGAACGTATATGGTACAAATCATGATTTTAAGATAGGAGAGAAGGCTTAGGTTAAATTGCTGGCTGTTAAGAAACGTGTATATAGCATAATAGCATACCATAATAACTGAAGCATAAACATACCATTTATTGAAATACTATTTAAGGAAGTTAACACACATAGTTTAACAGGATTAATTAAAATATAGGCAATTTGGTACCGGTTAACGAATGAATGAATGAATAAGTGCTTAAAGGCACATGGACACACACAGAACATTTAGTGCCATAAGATATAAGCAAACGTGGTTCTTTGTCATTGTTGCAGAACAACGACAAAGCATAATTATTCTAGGTGAAAGAATCAAAAGCGGTGGAGTAAGAGCGGAGCCTTCAGATCCAAAGAGGACCAAGGGATATTTTAGATGCAGGGTATCCGTAGACAGATCCACACGTCCATATTCTTTTATAAGGCGAGCAGGGTGCCGACCAGCTTGGGTTCCCTGGGATCAAACCATAAGATGTGCCCATTGCGGGGTACAATATATTGCGTTTATACAAGATAATACAATGTTATCGGACATTTTGCAGAAAATTATTGGTCAATAGTTTATTAATATATATTTTGATATTAAACTTCAATATTGTTCACACTTTGTAGAAATATTTTAAACTTTTTATATACAACATTTGATAAATATTCAAAGAGACATTTGTATTAGGAAGGTGAAAAACAATTATTTTGAATGTTTAAAAAGTCATAGTTTAATACTATCAAACATTATCGTGGAAAAATAGTTTAACATTTCATTAATGTATGTTCTGATATTCCATTTCAAATTTTCAGATCTTTTAGAAACATTTCATAGTATGTCAATCAATTTCTAAATTTAACAAAGATTCAATAAATGCTTAAAACAACATTTGTAAAAGCAGATGTAAAACGTTAACTGTAAATGTTGATAAAAGATGGTTTAATGTTATTAAACATTATCATAAAAAATGTTGGTAACAAAATATTTCTTAATTCTCTTTGTTGTAAGAGACGTACATCCTTTGTAACCTATGTGTTTACGGCAAAAATTGTAATATACTCTATTGTCAATGTTTTACTAATACCATATTTGTATTGGATAACATTATTTATGTTTATTATTTCACTAATGTTTTCATGTAATTGAACATTTTTCTGATGCCTTACTCATGTTTATTGTGAATGATTTTCACAATTTTTTCAGTCCTTTTTTTTTAAATATTTCAAAAATATTTTTTGTGTTGGTTTCCGTAGAATGGCTAATTTTTCCTTGAGTTTTATTTCCCCGTTTTTCCCGAATGCTTTCAAATGGGAATAAACAACGCAGGAAAAAACAATACAGTACATTTTCGGACTTAATAAACACGGAGACGTCCTTGTCCTTACCCATTAATATTACTCTTTGGTATACTAGAATTAAAAATCGACATAAAACGGGAAACTTAGAAACGAAAAAAAACATATGTCCTCTCTTCCGAAATATTACAAACGGAAACACCCATAAAGGAAGAATTAGGGAAAATTGTTACACGGAAAAAATCTACAGCATACAAAATCGTGACTTTCTTAAGTTAAGTTGCAGCGACGGTATAATTGCTCACATGTCAGTGCATGTATGTCAACCGTGTCAAGACAACGGTTGCTATGGATATAAAAACTAAGGAAGTCATTTGTTTAAAAGCGGCAATCATCACCATCAATCACACTTAATTGTACTGTTCGTATCTATGTAAATAAGACGTGCTGTCATGGAAACGGGTGTAAACAAAGAAACATCCGCAGGTGCAGTTCAACATGAAAGGTAGCGTCGGCGGCCATTTGTAAACGTATATGTCGCATGTTTTGCTCTGCAAAGTCAATGAATATATATACATATATAACACGGATGTTACGAATTTTATCATAGTCGTCTAGGCTGTATAATGGGCACAGGGACTTCGTGTGTTATAGCAGGTAAGGCAACCAAGGTCAATCATATGTATCTTTCAAAATTTAAAATTCTTATCATATATATTTAGTCGATGCGGTAATAAGCAAGTTCTTGAGCTTAACATATGATAGCATGTAATTCCTCTGAAATATCTATAACCTGTTCATGGGACTGGTCACTGTCGAAGTATCATAGATATGAAAACATTATTTGGGACAGATTTTAAGTTACTTGTTTTAAAAAACTCAAACACAGCTAAACATTTTTAAGACAGATAATATGATGGTGTTCATTTTACGTGTTTCATGTGTTTATTTCAGGTTATTCATGTGTTCTATTTACGTGTTTCGTGTGTTCTATTTACATGTTTCAAGTGGTCATATCATGTGCTTAATGCAGCAGTCAATCAGTACAAACTCAAATCAATTTCTATTTTTTTAAATAGTAGGACAGTATTACATAACACAAAAAACCTACCTTTCATTCAGATTTAGATATTTTCTATATCACACATATTGGTATCAGCTATTACTATCGTACTTTTCTAGGAAGAATTAAAACCGTATATAGTTTGAAAAAATGTTTGTACTTAAATTGTATGAATTATACTGTGGACAGAATAGTTCTTTAATATTTCAAATATATATATATATATATATATATATATATATATATATATATATATATATATATATATATATATATATATATATATATATATATATATATATATATATATTGTGTGTGTGTGTGGGTGTGTATGCATGAATGTATGTATGCATGTATGTATGTATGTATGTGTGTATAGAAATATCTTTCTTTTGTGGGTATATATTCTAGAAATATAGTATGGAGTATATTCATTGTATATATATTTCAAGTCTACCAGAGATTATACTTTATGTTACATTCGCTTGTCTGCTGTGTATGCCTGTCTGCACTTGTTGACCTTTCAGGCAGAGGAACAGTGGAACCAATCAGTGTTGTGGACTTGGCTGCTCACTCTTCCAGTTTAGATAGAAAGGTGA
>OZ012699.1:873185-917800 GCA_963942565.1 Maea johnstoni
ATCCTGGATACGCATCTGATTTCATCCAGTGAGGGCATTTGATTCCTGCGTGGGCAGCTCGGGCATAATGCGTGACCGCACGTCCGATTGCCACCAAATTTTCTGGGCATGGATGCACGGATAAACTCACAACTGAACATAGCCTTGGTTCGCAAGCTACGGGGGTCATTGATGTGCTTGGTTTATATGGTGACGTGTTATCCATGGGTGTTTGTACGACCGGTTTACTGGAAGACGTGCGGTCGACTGGTGCAAGATTTAAATGTCTGTATTGTAGTTTCGGATGCACACCTATTCTCCCGTACCCTGGTCTACGCAAGTTTCTCCGTAGACAGCTAATGTGTTTATAATATTATGCTTTATTCAGTTCCAGAAACACTTCCACCTATTATATCAGTGCGGACGTATAACATCTTCGCAATCCTTGCTAACGGCAGCCCTCAGGCCACCACTATATCCATAAAAGGCAAGGTGGAGGGGACAGAGGTGCGTTCATTTTACATTTTTATTCGTTTCTGTGCTTCCCTAACCCTCATGCTGGGTTTGGCTAATTCTGCCAATTCAACATGATGGAACAAACTGAAAAATATCTGAAGCCCTGGCACATGGGTACTCATCTGAGAGTAGTTAGCGAGAGCTTACAAGAACTCAAATCAACACTTTGTGTAGGCTACCTTCATTCCTGAGGTATTTTCAAAAGTGTAATACACCCGACTATAATTTCAAAGGGAGCTCTTATTTCATATGGTTTACCCCATTGTTCAATTGTTAAGTTTCATCGTCAAATTGATTTTCTCAAGGATATATGTAATCATGATAAGAGTACCATGGTGATTAACCATGTTTCCAAGGTTATAGAAACCTTCGAAAGAAAGTCATTGTATGAATAACAAGTTCCATTAATGAAAATGGTTAGGCATTTGTTCAAGGTTGCATAGGAGTAATTACTTTGTGTTTAGGTATTTTATACGTTGTGAAATGAATGACTTGAATCATTTCGGTGCACTTTTAAAGCAATTTGTTTATTACAGTTTTTCGCCTGGTGTATTTAGTTTTCATTTCATTCATTTGTCGTGACATCTGTGGAGGCGTTTTAGGATAGAATCATTTTCCTTTTGGTACCTCTGCGTAACATGCCTAAATTGGTTCAGTTATCGTAGCTAAAAGTTTACTTCCAATATACCGCATTGTATTGTAGTTTATGTACTATGTCATACAGCGCAAAATCCTACACGTAAAAAAGCTTTTTTTTATTATTAATTGTTGAAATGTTTTTGTCCTTATTTTATATTGCATATACAGTTTTGACGATATATATACAAGAATAAAATGTATAACATCGAGAATTAAGATAACAGTCGAACACAAGATAACACAATATATCATAGGACTTAAAGAAAGGTAGACTCAGATAGTGAAAATGTGCAGAAAATACACAGAGCAGATTGAAGTCCACTTGCTAGTAAGCAGAGAAAAGTAGAAATCTAATAAAGATGATAAAAAGTGATTACAAAATACTGTTTTATTTTAGTTCACGTTGGGTCTTAGTTATCAATTCAATATAGAGACGTATTCATATAGACATATAAACACTTATCATACAGTACCGACATTTAATTCCTGCACTAAATGCGTGGTAGCCCGAGCATAAAATACGACTGCACGCCTGATTACCACCCGCTTTCCTGGGTATGGATGCGACCACAGGTCCCTGACCTCACAACTAAACATAGATTTGATTCGCATGCTACGTGAGTTATAGATATGCTTGGCTTATTCTTGGCATGTTATCCACGTGTGTTCGTACAACCGGGCACTGGCGGACGTCCGGTTTACTGGTGCAGGAATTAAATATCTATACTGTACATGCACGAATTCTCCCTGCTCTAATCGACTGATTTTCATATCCCCTTTAGGTGTCTTATAGCACACAGTTGGATCCTAATGCAGGAGGTAATCCTGGATACAACATAGGGGATATACTTCTGATGCTCATAGACGGATTTGAAGCAGATCCCATCACTGTAAGTAATTATTAAGATTATTTCTTTGCGGAGTCGTTGCATTTTATTTCAATTTCAGCCAAAGGCATGTCTTTTTCTTAACAACACACACAAAAACAAACAAATACTGGTACATATAACACCCAACACATGCCAATGTCTGTACAAAATTGTATGATTATGGAGCTTTATGGATTAAGAGTCAAAATCTTAAACGACTATGCCCTAAATTTTGTCAAGATCAGATAAGATTTTCAATATTACTCTAAAATATGAATTCGATCAGACCATTTTTGTTCAAATAATGGAAGTTTCTCCTAGATTTCTGCATAATACTGTTCATATTGTAACTGCACTGATAGTTCATATTTGATTTCTGCAATATTAGTCACCTTACTTTTCCGTGTTTTGTATATTTTCTTTTAAGTAAAAGAAATCACTGTATGAATAATAGAGTTTTTATGGGCAGTACTTGACATTTTTTCTGAAATTTCCTTGTCATTGTATTCTGTTATGCTGTTATGCATATTGGTTTTCACTGCATTATCATTGGATACTCTACTGTAGTTTAGTGTATTGCATTTTCATATAAAATTTATTGACACATCATGAAAAGACACAAGTTGCGTTATGCGCATGTTGGTGCGCAACTTTCTCTCTAATGTAAACTATACAAGATCTCTCAATGGTCTTTGTCTCCTACTGACGCCACACTGAGACGATATTCGAGAGCCATGGGATAGCCAGGTCTTCACTCTAGCGCATATGATAATTAGTCTCTCGCTCCTATCCATTGTTTTATTCATCTAAGATCGGACCTATAGTGCACGCTACCTTCAAATTTCCAAGATACCGCAAAAGCCTATTAAGGCTGTGATGCTGGTGACACACTCAAAATAAAACAACTCCTAGTTTAGCACTCCTGTCCCCTTTCCAACCATAGTTATATAATCCCTGAGGTCTTGGTTTTTCAAATATAAGTTTTCTTTAAGTTATCTGCTTGATCTGACCTGGATATAAACACAGTTTCTATTTTACAGTGTTTCTTGATCAATAAAGGTACAGTTTATATATAAATACCATACATGTCTGCTAAATATACTAGGCTAGAGCAACTGGATGGAAAATTTGGAGTTCCCTCAAGATCATACTTTAGAGCACGCGATTTTGGTGGAAATTTTACTTACGAAAGTAGGTCAAACGTATAGACAGCCTGTCGATTGTGACCTACTTTCTTAGATAAAGATATTGAGTGTGTCACCAGCATCACAGCCTTGACGGTTGAGTTCTATTTCACTATGAATTGCATGGATAATCTCAACAGGGTTAAGATGTGTACGGCTATTTGAAAATAATCAGTTTTAGTTAGCCCCTATAGATGGCGCATAAAATCATAACGAACCACTCGAGAACACGAACTCCTATATACAATACAACCGGAAGCAGAGTATTTGGTTAGAATATCTCTTCTATATGGTGAAATACATTGTTGGATAAAGATTGACTCGCAAAGGCTGGTCTAATATGAGTACACAACAAAGCTTTTGAATACTCGCGAAGCTCAATAAGTAGTCTGCTTTACCTTTCAACAAATGCGGTCACGACCGTTGCTTTTAAAAGTGTGTGATTGGGGAGGGAGGAAAAAATAGTTAAATCTTCGACCACCACCCTCCAGCCATAGTTATGAAATCGGGAGAGGGGAGGTGAGAAAAGATTATAAGTAGTAGTAGTAGTAGTAGTAGTAGTAGTAGTTGTAGTAGTAGTAGTAGTAGTAGTAGTAGTAGTAGTAGTAGTAGTAGTAGTAGTAGTAGTAGTAGTAGTAGTAGTAGTAGTAGAAGTAGTAGTAGTAGTAGTAGTAGTAGTAGTAGTAGTAGTAGTAGTAGTATGTTTATTTGCTGCGGGTTTTAGTCGCAAAATCATACATGTACATCGAAATAAGCAAAAGATATATAATATAATGATAAGTTGAAATACAGAGAAACAAAAACATCTGGAGCACTTCCAGGAAAAATGGAGCGAAGCGAAAAACCCCTACATAGAGTAACAGTAACATAGGACCTTTACATTCCCTTCATCAAGGTTACTCACCCTTTTGGGTACCTTAACCAGATTTCTTTCATTATGTTTTTTTAATAACAAGTGCGGAACTTTGTTCAATTAATATTCATGAGCAACGTGAAAAGAAAACGGAATTCTGCAAAGTGGCGAAATAAATAACCTTTTTTCCAATAGGTATATTCTAAACTATTCGCGAATCTGATAGAGTTATAGTTGACCACCTTTATCAAATCAAATGACTTGCAAAGTAAGAAGTTGGTCAATTACGCTAAGCAGATTAATGGATTGCAAAAGACTGGTCAACTATACTATGCAGATTAATGCATAACAATAGAGTTACAAATTGTAGTTTTGTCGCAAGAAAGTCAAGCGCAGTCACTGATTGCGTGTCGCAGAGATATCTGGGTATTCTGACGTTTTACCATTAAACGAAATTCCATGGTTACCGTCCCTTTGACGGGTACTTTTCTAGTTTCCTATTTTCCTATTTTCGCTTTGATTATGTATACATTAACGAGTTCAGAGTTTAAGTTTTGTTTATCTATTCATTTCCCACATTAGAAATTCCCCAAAATATGCCTTTATTAGAGAGATACAAGCAACTCTGCTTAATCCGGATTGATCTGGACCCTACAATTCTGTCCGGATTAGACAAAAACCGGATTATGCGTATTGGAATTGTATGTAAAGGAAGGGACTGCGACCTTCCAATCTGTCCGGTTTAGACGAAAATCCGGATTACACATGTCCGGATTAAGCAGAGTTGCCTGTATTACATGTACTGTGATGGGAGGGTCTTATTGGTAACTGTGGTGGAAGACATAAAAAAGACATAGCTGAATAAAGTAACGTCTAGGGATGGAAATGGGTTTGGATAACTGTTGACTCGATAAAGGA
Source organism: Maea johnstoni (assembly GCA_963942565.1). Classification (NCBI taxonomy): domain Eukaryota; kingdom Metazoa; phylum Annelida; class Polychaeta; order Spionida; family Magelonidae; genus Maea; species Maea johnstoni. The sequence goes on from OZ012699.1 coordinate 878,144, forward strand.
TAATCGGTTCCGCATTCTCTTTCTAGTTTAATCCTAGCACTGAAGAATCGGTGACATTTCATATGTGATATTTCATATTTTCCAATCAATGTAACTCTATCCCCTGAATGTAATTTTACTGCCAGCAGTCTTCCCTCAGGGTTTCGTTGTGTAAGATTAAAATATTGTTTGTTGAAGGGAAACTACTTTTTTTTCGAACAAAATGAAATATATTTGATTGCTTGTGTTCATGTCCCCGTTTTTCAATAGAGTCCCTTACTAGTTGGAGATCTGATTGCAATCTGCATGACAACAGGTAGCCAATTAATTACCTGATCTAGAATCTTCGAGCCCTCGAGTCATTCCTCTTGAAATGTTGAAGGGCGGATGTCAAGCGAGGCAATCAAACAGCGGAAACATTTCATACAACCGGTGTACTGATTCGTTAATTGATTCTACCGGTATATAGTTAACAATTTTGAACCGAGCACTCCAATCACCATATGTCCATTTTCTATACAAACTCGCTTGTGTATGCTACGTTTTGAGGTGCTAGGTGATTTAATAACGTAAAGTGTTTCAGGACGGGTCGAAAGGGCACATCGGCCGAATTATCAATCGAACGCGCCCACTGACGTTTCCTCGGAAATGATCTGCCTTTGAAATGGTCTCCATGGTAACGGAGTGCTGTTGGCAAGCCTCCGCGGCTGTGCTGACTATGTAACAGTGTGTCGAGGCACGCTCTCTGTTAAGCACGGGCGTGGTGGGGAATCACATGCGAGCTTTTCCGTACGGAATCACCAACTCTCCTTATCGCAACAAAAAAAGCGTTTTTGACACTATAGAACTAGTTAGCACATGAATGTGCACAACCAGGATATACTCAATCTCTGAATCTGTCCAAGCAAGTTTTCGACCGTTTGCAATTCGAACTAGTGCAGGAGTTTGTGGACTTACAGTCGACGGGTTTTAACCTTCACGCGGGTATGTATGCGTTTGCTGTTCGTTTTGTTTTTCGCTTTGACGCATGTTGGGGCAGCCCCGCCGAACGAGCGCCGAGAGGTCTAACTCAAACTTTTTTTGCACAGGATGCTTTTTATCCTCACTGCTATTTAGGTGCAGGTTCCAAAAGTCGCATGATGTATTTATATTAGTATGTTTATTGACTGTCCCTGATGGAGATGCAAAGCCATACTAAATACATCGTCGTTTCGCATAAAATACACATGTAGGAACGAAATGCGAAAGGCAATCGGGACAAGCAATATTATACATAGTCATAAAAGCACACACGATAGGTACTATACTTTTATCGTAATGTTTCCAGTTAATTAGGTAAGTCGGAGGCTATCCTCGGGTATTCATGATTGGTGCATTCATCATTGGAAATTAACGATTAAGCAAAAGATGAGAGAAAATATATCGCATTGGTGTCATTCCATTGATACAAACTAGCATGGTAACATAGCAATAGCTTTTCCTCAAAAATACTGCATTTTCATTAAGACATGTTCATCTATTTGAGCATATGCAAACTACGCTCTGATTGTGCGAGGCTTATTGCTGGAAAACATCCGAACGACCCTTTAAATCTCCTTTCATGCATATCGATGCTGGTCCGATATGGCTGTTCATGTATTTAAAGAAACACGATATCAACATATGAATAGTTGTCTAAATGAACATGGGTATAATAATTAATTTTCTTTGAGGAAAGATGCTGATAAATAGTTCACGAGATGAATCCGTCAATTCTGTAGACGAAGCATTGATACTACGCAAACTTGGAGTTGATGATAATGTGAATTGAAGCTGCTTTGCAGACAGCGCTACACACACACACACACACACACACACACACACACACACACACACACATATATATATATATATATATATATATATATATATATATATATATATATATATATATATATATATATATATATATACATATGTATATATATATATATACATATGTATATATATATATATATATATATATATATATATATATATATATATATATATATATATATATATATATATATACATATATATATATATATATATATATATATATATATATATATATATATATATATATATATATATATATATATATATATATATATATATATATACTAAAAACAATTGGCAATAAAAACAAATTAATGTACTTAAAGCTTGATTTTGACTTCTTGTAAATTATGATAGCATACTGCACGCCATCAAGTTGACGCTGTGAAACATATATCAAACGATCGTGTGTGGCACGTACTGAAATACTATATGCGACAATATGTCAACACAAAATATGATATGTATGGATTGCAGTTAATACACACTATCTTGGCAGCAGTAGTACGAGGTATTTTCATGGAATAGGTAAATGTCATAGTCATGCGCTAATAGTCAACTTCACTACCATCGTATATGCAACCAATGCATACTAGCTCAGAAAGGGTGTTCATTCGTTACGGGATATGGGTGCCTTCGTTTTCTGTAGGTATTTGTGTCGTTATAGGGATAGGTTTTGATGTGATTATAAAACATATAACTCCTACTCTTATTGCATGGTCTGAAAATCTCTCTCTCTCTCTCTCTCTCTCTCTCTCTCTCTCTCTTCACACAAAACACCCCACACATACATACATACATACATATACACAAACACACATCTGATATTCTATACTATCCATTTGTCTAAAAAGGTAGGAGAAATAAAGACTATATCCATTGCATCCTTGTTCTATTACTGAGCGAGTTCAGGAGCAAGGTTTGGGTTAGCTAAATCTGGGTAAACCTCACACGCACTGCGCATGCGTATGCAAAATCTAAAACAGCTCGCTTGATATTGACACGATCTGTTGCTTTAAAAGCACATTTTGCTGCCGGATCTGATCATGTTTTGGACACTGCGATATCGCAGGATTTATATGCACTATTTTCTGAAAATTATATCAAAATAGCCTCTGGTTAGCTGCATTTTCACCGCCGATGATCACGCAACACGCGCAACTACGCAATAGTGGCGCACGTGCAACAAATACTCACGCGACGTCAATCAATCCATTGCCAGGAATCACCCCTGACAGGCCGGAGGAAATGAACAGTGAACATACGTAACTCACTAACTCAAAGCCATTGACATACGTGGAAATATTAAGCATTTTCTTTGCTTTGAAAGATATATATATATATATATATATATATATATATATATATATATATATATATATATATATATATATATATAAATATATATATATATATATATATATATATATATATATATATATATATATATATATATATATATATATATATATCAGCTAAGCGTGTATTTTGTTTGAGGGGCAAGAAAAAAACTACATTCGATTAGAAAAAAATGTTGAGGACTATATGGAATAATTAGCTTTTTGTATTTTTATCTTACCTAAATAAAAAGAGGGGCAAGCAAAAACTACATTCGAATAAAAAACAATAAATATTAGGGACTATATGAAGCAATTAGATTGACAATGTTTGACCATTTTCTAAGTAGAAGTGTGCATAGAGAAAAAAATGATTGCCGAGATATTCATACTTGATGTTTTATTCTTTGCCCTTTTAGGAAGCGTGATTTATTTTCCAGTTTAATTGATATTTTTCTGAAACTCTCAAACAGTATATTTGATTTACACTGTCGTACAGTGAAGATGGGTAATTCTTGCATGAGTCAACCAGACGTCTCTCTACAACCGACCGACCAGTTTTGAGAGCCCAATTTGTGCTGCAAGGTCGTTGTATTTCTCAATCCACGTAGCTACACTGCTTGCATTAATTCCTGGACTAAATGCGTGGGTAACCCGGGCATAATGCACGACCGCACGTCCGGTAACCACCACGTTTCCTGGGCATGAATGCGACCATAGGTCCCTGACTTCATAACTAAACGTAGTTTTGATTCGCATACTACGTGGGTCATTGATGTGATTGGCTTCTTTTGTCCGACATATTAACTATAGGTGTTTGTACAACCGGGCACTGGCAGACGTCCAGTCGACTGGTACAGGAATTTAATGTCTTACTGTACGTGTTAGAGCTATTGTTGCTGTAACGCCATGGACAATGGGTCATATATAATTGCCCAGACACCAAGACGACTAGTGGGTAGGATGCCCAGCCTGTCCACGCAAATAGTGAAGGAATTACATGTTGCTACTGTAGTCGGATATTATCTTACGTGCACTCCTTCTGTTACATATACTAGTATATCTAAAACTTAACACTTGCGAGAGTGCTGATGAATTTAACCCTTATGCTGCTGGTGGCTAATTTGGCCAATAAAAAGTTTTGCAAAAAAAACTGAAAAATCATTGACACCCTGGCAAGTGGGTACTCATCTGAGAGTACTCAGCACGAGCTATCCATTGGATACCATTATGATAGGGTTTAGATGGCGTTGTGACTTTGAAAACATCTTTGCACCCTTTTTTACTTTTGGATGAAAGTAGCCTCAACATTATAAGGGTTAATTAACATGCTTTTGGAGCAGATGGATACTTTATAGTAACTGTTTAGGTGCGAGTGCGCCAACACTCTCAGATTAAACTCACGTCTAACGAGTTGACGAACGTTAACTGTCTTAGCAGGGACGTGTGTCAAAGCTCGTTAGTCGACAGTAGCTAGCATACTGACCCCCCAGGCCTACACCTGCCTGATTACTCATTAGCATATTTAGCACAATTAGCTCACAGGGCTCCGCTGTGGCCTAGTAATTACGATGTCTGGCTCCCTAGCGCGAGTTCGCAGGTTCGAGTCTCCGCTTGATCCCCGTAAACTGATTGACTTGTTCGCTATATGAACGTGCAGCGTCATGGAGGGCTGTCCTTCAGTTGCAGAGGGACTATTCGTGACGAGATAGAAGGTTCCCAGCAAACATCACAGTATTGGCCCGGTACAGGCTTTATACCGGCTTGTACCACTTGTACCGTATACAGTTTAACAGTATCGGGTAAGTTTCCGAATGTGCCCTATTAAGCTATAAGTTAAAAACTACTGATCCTAGAGCTTAAATTCTACCATCAGATTAAAGAGCACACGATTTTACATAAGATAGTAAAGTTTCATAATTGTAAATTAAATTATTTTTGTATTTTCCAGGTTTTTCCCTTCTCGTATCGGCCCTGTATCGGCCCGATACTGAAGTGGTACCGAGCCGATACTGTATAAACTGTAGCGGGCCAGTACTGGGCCATTACACTCATTGTATCGGCCTGGTACAGAATTGGTACCGGGCCAATATTGTATAAACTATACCGGGCCAGTACTGGGCCATTACAGTCAACATTATATCGGCCCTGTATCGGTCTGGTACCGGGCAGATACCGTAAAACTGTATCGGCCCTGTACAAAGAATGCATGCTTATCGTATCAGGCCGATACTGGCGTGCGGTATTGGGCCGTTACCGTAGCTGGTATTGGCCCATTACAGGGCCAATACCGTAATGTTAGCTGGCTTCCGGGTTTGTATCTCGTCGCGTTAGGACCTAAGCTGTTAAAAGCAACGCAAAACCCCACTCCTTTCATCTGACGAGTTGACAGATATTAGCTATCAATGCTCGTAAGCTTACAGTAGCTGGCATACTGGGCCTCAGGCCTACACCTTCTGTCTGATTACTCATTAGCGTATTTAGCATGATTAGCTGGCAGGGATACGCTGTGCCCTAGTGATTACGATGCCTGGCTTGATCTCCGTAAACTGATTTACCTGTTCGCTATATGAACGTGCAGCGTTGTAGAGGTCTGTCTATGGTCCTTCTGCAAGTGAAAGACCCCTTGAAACTATTCGTCAAGAGATAGAAGCTTGCAGGTTTATATCTCGTTGCGTTATGACCTAAGCTGTTAAAAGCAACGCAAAACCCCATTCCTTTCATCTAACGAGTTGAAGGACGTTAGCTATCAATGCTCGTTAGCTTACAGTAGCTAGCATACTGACCCCCCTGACCCACACCTTCTCTCTGATTACTCATTAGCATATTTAGCACAATTAGCTCACAGGGTTCCGCTGTGGCCTAGTGATTACGATGCCTGGCCCCCAAGCTTGATCCCCGTAAACTGATTGACCTGTTCGCTATATGAACGTGCAGCGTTGTGGAGGGCTGTATAAGGTACAGTACATATATTTAATTCTTACACCAGTCGACCGGACATCTGCCCATGCCTAGTTTTACAAACGTCCATGAAAAATATGTCAAAAATAAGCCAAGCAGATCAATGGCCTAATAAGGTTGCGAATTGATTATACGTTCAGTAGTGAAGTCACCCATGCTTCTAGGCCCCTGAAACAGGGTGGCAATCGGGCATGCGGTTATCTAGTATGGCTGGGCTGCCCACGCATTTAGTGCAGGAATTAAATGTCAGCACTGTACCTGTGAAACGGATTTGGATTTTTATGGGAATTTTGTCTTCGTCACATTTATGCCAATTGTGGCTAATTCGTGACTAGCCAGTTGTAAGTAGTGGAGGAAACTGGAGTACCCGGCGAAAACCACTGCCCCTGTGCAACGGAAAGACCCCCTTGGAACTATTCGCCAAGAAAAAGGAATTTCTTCCCATTTCCGGGTTCCTATCTTGTTGGATATGACCTAAACCTTTGAATGTGACTTGAAAACCCATTCCTTCCTTCCCTCCACCACTGTTGCTTTATAGTCGCCATCATACAGACCCCAAGGCAGTCATATACTGTCTGATAACTCATTAGCACAGTTCGCACTGTTAGCTCGCAGGGGCGGAGAAGCCAGTGCTGAGCCTTGTGACTTAATGAAATAGTTTTGCATTTAACCCTTTTTCACTCAATGACGCAAAAACGCGGTAAGTGAGTGCAGCTGCACTTCCTCAGTAGCGTGTTATTGCGTCATTGTATTTGTGCACTCATTCCTATGAAGCGCATTTTTGCGTATTTTACATACTACGACTAGATCGCAGGTGTACAAATGTTTTTTAAATGATATATGAAATGACCCCCCTTTCCTTTTCTTCTTAATCTCGAGTTATTTCATGCTTATTTTCGGACTTGAAGTCCGTTTTTTATGACGGGGAAAACTACGGGAAAAGCCCCTCCAAACATGGAAGTCTCCAGATCAAAGCACGAATAGGAGCTGGCACCTCACGGGGAACCCTACGCTGCCGTGGCACCCTACTCGCCATATAAAAGAATAGGGATGTGTGGATATGTCTATGGATACCATGCATCTAAAAGATCCCTTGGTCCTCTTTAGATTTGAAGGCTCTGCTCCTTCTCTTCCGCTTTTTCTTCTTTCACATACTTTGCCATGGGTCTTCAACAATGGCAAAGGACCACTTTAGGAAAAAAACATTTTATTGCACTAAATGGCCTAATGTGCCAATGTGCCTTTAAGCCCTTATTCATTCATTCATTCATTCATTTGACAGCCAGCCCCCGGGAGCCAGCCTTGCCATAATCATCTCCACACCAAACAGACTTGAACACTGGAATTACAGAACTTTACAGAACCCCACCTACCATTTGAGGCACTGTTTTTCTTTGAGAAGAGGCAAGCCTTTTGTGTGATGCGGTAGACGTATTAACTGTGGAGAACGTTTGTAGGTTTTTGAACGTGTCGTAATATTTGAGAGCTGATAATAGTGAGACATAAAAATCACTTTCCACTGAAAATTCTTTCAAAATAAACTGGAATGACGCTCTGAGTTAATACACGAGGGAAAGAAAGAAGGCAAGTGGTTTTGCGTCGCTTTCAAGATAGTAACCAGGAACCGGGAAGAAATTTCCTTCTCTTCACAAATAGTTCCAAGGGGTCTTTCAGTTGCAGAAGGACAAAGAAGCCTCCACAATGCCGCACATTTTTAAAGCAACCATGCCAATCCGCATAAATGGGGATCCAGCGTTGGATCAGACCTACAAACTCACGCTCAGGAGCCAGGCATTGTAATCAATAGGCCACATCCGATCCCATAAGTAAAACGTATAGTCAATATTAATGCTTCTTATTATCCCCAATGGCCGAGTGGTCTAGGGCATTGCCACTCACAGCTCGCTGTATCTTACCACTGCTCTGATATGAATCCCCGTGTGGTCATGTGGAAAAGTAAGGGTTGACTTCAGGTAAGGCAGTGGTTTTAACGGGTACACTTGTTAGCTCCACCACTCACAACTGAGGAGCCGCGACTTAGCCTAAATGTGGTAGAAAAAGGTAACGGTAATTTTAATCAAAATTCAATCATCAATTGCCCGAATGATGACAGCCAGCAACTAACCTCCACTAACATTTTTAAATCTGGTCGTTGGTAAGAGTCCCAAATTTAAATCAATCTGGCTGGAGGATTATAAAAACATTTCCTGTGACCGGGAGTTAATCGTTGATCTCTTCAGTACTCCGGTTCCCGTAATCTTGGCAACTGGTTATGTAAGATTTAGTTTCAATATGGAAGAAAATGTGTCAATGACTGAAAATCGAAATTGAATCCAAAAATGTCCGTTTATATCTTTGCCACATTTAAGGGGGCCTGCCATAATGGCCGTGTGGCCCTCAGCTGTAAGAGACATCAAGCAGTCAGTGGCAACACCTTAGACAACTCAGCCATCAGGAAAGCCCCAAAATGGTGAGAGACAGCAAGCAGTTTGTGGAAACACCTTAGGCCATTGGGCTATCAGCGCAGTTCCTCAGTGGTGAGAGACAGCCAGCAGTCAATGGCAACACCTTAGGCCACTGGGCCATCGGGGCAGGCCCTCAGTGGTGAAGGACAGTATGCAGACAGTAGCAACAACTTAGACCACACGGCCATCAGGGCAGGCCCTCAGTGGTGAAGGACAGTATGCAGACAGTAGCAACACCTTAGACCACACGGCCATCAGGGCAGGCCCTCAGTGGTGAGAGACAGCTAGCAGTCAATGGCAACACCTTAGACCTCAAGGCCATCAGGGCAGGCCCTCAGTGGTGAGAGACAGCTAGCAGTCAATGGCAACACCTTAGACCTCAAGACCATCAGGGCAGGCCCTCAGTGGTAAGAGACAGCAAACCGTTAGTGGCAACACCCTAGACAACTCAGCCACCTAGGCAGGCCCTCAGTGCTGAGAGACCGCTCGCAGTAAATGGCAACGCCTTAGACAACTGAGCCATCAGGGCAGGCCCCTAGTGGCAAGGGACAGCAAGCAGTCAGTGGCAACACCTTAGAAAACTAGGCCATCACAGAGGTGGATCCAGGATTCGAGAAGGGGGGGGGGAGTTCAATAAATGCATTCATGGAGGGGGCTTAGATTTGAGAAGGACCCTTTGACTTGTGATATGACTAAACATCAGATTACCTAACCGCATTTCAGCTTAGAAAACCTCAAGTGTGTTAGGTGAGGGGGGGGGGGGTTGTTCGCTTCTCAAACTTCTAGATTATTTGATTCCTTCTAAGCCTTTGAAGAATAAATAACTGCACACCAGAGTGCCTCCGCCAGAGACAACAAGAACATAATAGAAGATTGTCCTACAGATCTACAGCCTTTAAAGTTTTAAAAGGTAGACTTTAATCTTCCATTTAACATACACAATGGTAGAACATATTATTGTGCTGTTACCCTAAAAAAAGGTCCAGGGAAACGTGAAAAAATAAAATTACAATATGTGAGAGGCAGCGAGTAGTTAGTGGCAATGCATTCGACGACTCGTCCATCAGGGCAGGCCACTAGTGGTAAGAGACAGCAAGCGGTCAGTGGCAAAACCTTATATCACTCTGCCATCAGGGCAGGCTCCTAGTGGTAAGAGACAGCAAGCAGTCAGTGGCAAAACCTTAGATCACTCTGCCACCAGGGCAGGCTCCTAGTGGTAAGAGACAGCGAGCAGTCAGTGGCAAAACCTTATATCACTCTGCCATCAGGGCAGGCTCCTACAGTGCCGGCATTTAATTCCTGCACTGAATGCGTGGGCAGCCCGGGCATAATACACGACCGCACGCCCGATTGTCACCCACTTTCCTGGGCATAGATGCATGGAGAACCTCACAACTGAACATAGCTTTGAATTGCAAGCTACGTGGGTCATTGATGTGTTTGGCTTATTTTTCGACCTGTTATCCATGGGTGTTTGTGCAACCAGGCACTTGCAGACGTCCGGTCGACTGGTGCAGGAATTAAATGCCTGTACTGTAGTCGTAAGAGACAGCAAGCGGTCAGTGGCAAAACCTTAGAACATTCGTTTATCAGGGTAGGCTCCTAGTTGTAAGAGACAGCGAGCAGTCAGTGGCATCACATAAGACAATTCGGCCATCATGGCAGGCCCCTAGTGGTAGGAGACAGCTAGCAATAAGTGACAATACCTTTAACCCCACGGTCATCATGGCAGGCCCCTTATGGTAAGAGACAGCAAGCAATCAATGGCAACAACTTCGACGACTCGGCCATCAGGGCAGGCCCTTAGTAGTGAGAGACAGCAAGCAGCCAGTGGCTACGTCTTAGACCACTAGGCCATCAGGGCAGACCCTCAGTTGTGAGAAACAGCAAGCAGTCAATGAAAACACCCTGAGAGTAGTGAGAGGCAGCAAGCAGCCAGTGACTACGTCTTAGACCACTAGGCCATCAGGGCAGACCCTCAGTTGTGAGAAACAGCAAGCAGTCAATGAAAACACCCTGAGAGTAGTGAGAGACAGCAAGCAGCCAGTGGCTACGTCTTAGACCACTAGGCCATCAGGGCAGACCCTGGCGGATATGAGAGGCAGCAAGCAGTCAATGGCAACACCTTAGACAACTCGGCCATTCGGGCAAGCCCTCAGTTGTGAGAAACAGCAAGCAGTCAATGGCAAAACCTTAAACCACTGGGCCATCAGGGCAGACCCTGTCGGATCTGAGAGGCAGCAAGCAGTCAATGGCAAAACCTTAAACCACTGGGCCATCAGGGCAGACCCTGTCGGATCTGAGAGGCAGCAAGCAGTCAATGGCAACACCTTAGACCACTCGGCCATCAGGGCTAGCCCCCTCACGTATCCGTGTAATCCGCAGGTGATACCGAAGGTTTATGTCTTACCGACGTCGTTTGTGAAAATTTATGAAATTGATCAGCGTCTCTGAAGGTCAGGCCCGCTGCCATAGATTTTGCTCCGAGGGAGGGTTATGGGATTATAACTGAAATGAATTGTATCCTGACGGGATGAATAGAGATACGTCCCGGGGCTTAATGTATCAAGCGAGTGGGATTGGAATAAAGATGAAGAGCTTATCTTGCCTAACCTTGTTATCCTTCCTATTCATGCGCAGGACGCAGGTTTGCTTTGAACACGTTTGCAATAACCTGAAAGTAGCAATTTTAGCTTTCGTTAAGTTATGATAATCATGATCAGTTGAAGATAATCATTATGTATCAGTACAATCATTAGCAAACTATATTGGGCTAAGGTCATGCAAAGAATACATGTAACTTAGAGTGTGTTTTGTTTTTAACATGTTTCGTCTTTGTATGTATCTTTGGCTTCAATGGGTTACTTATTTGTTATGCGATCAGCCAGCTAGTTAGCCAAATCTAAGTGAATTGTATTGTCAGTGGTAAAATATAAATTACTCGTGCCATAACACGTTGTACAAGAGAAGGGGCAAGGGTCTTCCAATTTCTGATAGGGTTAGACCGCAAGTAGGATAAGAATATATATATATATATATATATATATATATATATATATATATATATATATATATATATATATATATATATATATATATATATATATATATAAATATATATGTATATATATATATATATATTTATGTATATATATATATATATATATATATATATATATATATATATATATATATATATATATATATATATATATGTGTGTGTGTGTGTGTGTGTGTGTGTGTGTGATGTGTGCCGTATGGTGCACATTCTCTGTAAGTTCATTAATATTAACCCATTGATACTTCAGAGTTTCTCTGGATATTGTCGTGTGGATCTTCAATACTTTGGCCGAAAGCTTCTGGAATTAAGAACAACTTTACAATATATTTCAAGGTCATTTGTTGGTAGTGTTGTGCTTAATACTTTTCCCTCAAATCTTTTTTCAAACATACCTTGGTTTGGAAGATTTCGCCGAAATAGTCAGGCTGTTTTGGCCGCTGTGAGCATTAAGGGATTAAGCCCACCAAAGCCAGATGGAAATGGATGGTCGGGATAGAGCCCGGGAACTTGAGAATGTGCGTGACAGAAAGAGGCAATGTTTCATCATAGTTATAGCATAATACATTTCCTTCTACTACATACATCACATAGTGGCAAATATATGATGAATGTCCATGTTATAAAAACGAATGCGAGACTCTAGTTTCAGTGCCGACATTTAATTCCCCCACTAAATGCGAGGGCAGCCCTGGCATAGTACACGATCGCATGCCCGATTACAACCGAGTTTCCTGGACATGGATGCAATGACCTCACAACTCAACGTAGCTTTGATTCGCAAACTACGTGGGCCAATGATGGGCTTGGCTTATTTTGTTCACCTTTTATCCATGGGTGTTTGTACAACCAGGCACTGGCAGACGTCCAGGAATTACATGTCTGATGCAGGAATTACATGTCTGTATTGTAGATTAGTTGGCCTTCCCAGCCTTTCAAGCGTTGACGATATAAGATGCATGCAATTAAGCCCCATTCTCACATTCACGATCTAGGACATGATCCGAACACGATCAAGCGATCATGTTAAGTTGAATAGAGATCAGCCTGTTGATCGGCATGATCGTATGAAGATCAGGCTGGGTCGGCGCAACTCGTACTGAGGTCAGGTGTGGCCACGACCATTTTGGAATGTTCAAAATCTGCATGTTCGATCGGCAAAACCGGCCCGGTGCGAGTTGCTGCGAGTTGCTGCCAATAGCTAGCGAGTAAACATCGTATGAAGGTCGGCGACGTCCTATGCACATCAGACGCACATCCGCGTATTGCGTATGCAAGAGCGTGGGAAAGTTGCATACGATGTGCATATGATCTTTATTGACACTTATACGATAGCTATTGATTGCCTATTGGTAACCTGTACGCTATTCACGATGTTTACACGTCGGCTATTGGTAAGAAAATTTTTAGTCATGTGATCGGAACTGGCAGCCATGACAGTTCGACTGCTATAGCAGACAGCGAAAAACAAGATGGTGCGACCGTTATACGATGCTCATAGGTATATCCCGACTGTCATACGCTACTCATACGCTTGCTATACGACTTGAATACTTGAATAGCGTATAGCAGTCCTGTACGATCGTACTCCCATCGTATAGTAATCGTATTACTATCGTATAATAGTCGGGGTTTACCTATGAACATCGAATAACGGTCATACTAAATGTGGGTTTGATCTTGAAGAAACATATTCAGGTCCAATAACTGTCCAATACCTGTCGTGTATCAGTCGGCGACGATCGTCGTCAAACTTATAGGCATCTTATGGATATCCAATGGTAATCAAATAAGAGTCCTCTACCTCAAAAAATTTGCATAATATCGTACTCAAAACATAGATTTTGGTCGTATGCACTACATCTGCCAGGTCGTGGCTCAGATCGTGAATGTGAGAATGGGGCTTTACGCCTGTGTCGACCATATATCCGCTATGTGACTTGTTTGAAGTCGATGCTGTTAGATATGTTGTACTTAGATTCCCTGCTTTTCAGGAAGATCGTGATGTAATGTTGAGAGAGAGAGGGATACGTGGAGTGGACCTAACACGTATTTCCTCAAGGAAGGAAGGAATCGTGTTTACGTTGCTTTCATGATGCAACATGATACAAACCTGATCTAGGAAGAAACTGTAGAACACATATATGACGCGTGTCCTAAATATAGCGAATTGGGTAGTTTTCGCATCATAGCGTAAGATAAAAGTACAGCGTTTCTATATATAGCGAAGCGGAAGCACACGCTATGTACGCTATATATAAACAGACGCGTTATTGTGTGTTCTACAGTATCCTCTTCTTTTGACGAATAGTTCAAGGGGTCTTTCAGTTGTATGTATGTATATTCATTGACTATACAAAGAGCATAAGATATACAGTGCATCACAATTATATAGAAAAATGAACATGTAAATAACAATGCAAAAAAGGTTAGATTAAGTCTGTTGATGCAGCATTAGCTACTTATAATACCGTATATATAGATTGTTTAACACGCTTAAATGACAATTCCACCAAGTATAAAACAGAGGCCCAAATAGTTTCTTATTGTATTCTCTACTTAAACCCAAGTTCCCACCAGTGCCAACCTTCATACACGAAGTATATTGCTGTTTAAAAACCTCCTAATAGACACAAAATAGAGGCACTTGGGGAGGCCATCCTAGCCAGTTAATAGCCTCTAAGCAGGCTGTTAGTCAACTATTAGTTAATAGCAGTAAGGTAACTGCTAATGACTAATACCATAATAAACTATTTGGGCTTCTGTTTTATACATGGTGGAATTGTCCTTTAATCATTATCCTTTAAACTGAAAGTAGTTCAACATCCTATAGTCGTGGTTATTATACCTCAAGATTCTTGATTCTGATTGGTCAAGGGCCATGGATTAATCGTCATGATTTCCTCACTACTTAGTAACAGGCTGTTGTCCTGCACAGCTAGGGAATTAACATGTTAATCACGGCAACATGCAGCAGGTGTTTAACATGTTAATCACCTCTACCGGGCAATGAGCTCGATGCGCATGCGTGCATATCAAACGTCAGCCATCGCCGACGTGAAATCAACAAGGCTGACCGCCTCAAATTTAAAATCGTGCCTAACAGGCACCATGCAACTGATTTTTATCAAATAAATTTTATACAAACAAATAAGGTATGGTACGAACGTGACTGGTTTTGGGGGGTGTTTCAAGTTATACATATGAGCGCCCAGTTTTCTTGGCGCAGATGCTATTTTATAAATGCTCGGATCTCTAGGTTAGAGTCTTAAAACTGTGATGAGGCCAATATACAGCATATACTAAACAACGGCCGGTACCACAGTTAGAGTTGCTCGAACTAATAAAGACAGAAAAAGTACAAACAAACAAATAAGGTTCAGTGTCTTTCTAATACATAAGCACATAGATTGATTAAGAGGTGGTATCAATAAATGCAGTTTAAACGTTTTCTGATACAAATTTTATTTGAAAAAGAAAGCAAAACATCGAGTAGACTCATTTGTTCATGTTTTCAGAAATTTTTCTGAGTCAAACTGAAACTTTTCTCCTGATGTACGTTTTGGGGCTTCTCTTTCACTCTGATGCGTAAATGCAACAATCCCTGTTATTGTAATTTGTAAATTTTTAACAAAAGAGTATTTATCCAAAATCTCTGGTGTTTGTCAATTTTCCCCCTTTTGCGTTTTGTATGTTGTTCGGTATAATAAAACAAATATGACATCCCTGTGTGGTGTACAACAGGAATAACTCCCCCTCGAGAGGAGTGTCGCCCGAGGGCATAGCCCGAGGGCGACACTCCTCCCTCGGGGGAGTTATTCCTGTTGTACACCACACAGGGATGTCATATTTGTATAATGTCCAATGTCTACACATACTCCCCATCTTTTATTCAAAATATCCATTTCTTTGATTCACCTCACAATCGTATTCATCGACTGACAATTCATTTTGGATCGACCTTGATACGTCATATATATTAATGCTTAGACCGTCCGGTCTTCTTTGATAAATGGTTAATTTTGTGTTGATGATGAACATGTTAATTAGTTAAGAGTAATTCTTTTCCGAGACACCAAAAACCTTTTCACACAGACAAAACCTTCAAAAACCTTCTTTCATTGCTATGAAGTTTATCCTTTGCATGAATAGACGGAATCTAACAATGAATCAAGGTATTAGGTTAGTGACAGTAATACCATTAGGGAAATACGGACATGACCGTGCAAAGCTAAAAAAACTATGATTCTACATTAAAACCTTTAACAACGACGTACCCGGCTCTTTTTGTATTAATGTAATTTGGTGTATTCTTTCCTGTTACACTTTTCCATGTGTGATTGTATTCTACGTCACCTTTGTAGGCATACTACAGTCAATAAAAGACAGGTGTTTTTCATAAAAAATTGCAAGAAATAACATAAGAAATGTAAATTAGGCACAAATGCGCCTATTTATATTAATGAAAATATTTCTCTACTGAACCAAAAGTTATGCTGAACAACGTATTTAAATAAAACATTTAACTGTAGATAAAATTGTCAAACACGAGTGTTCTTCCCTGATACTGAAATATTTTTAGAATATAAATAATTCTTTGCAATTAAAAAGATTCCATGTCTTACTGTGTAATGTGTTTATTGGCTTACCAATAAACAAAGTAGGGACAAAGAAGTTAGGTATCGGACTAGTAATCAGTAGGTCGCTGGATCAATTCCCGGCCGGGGCACTTTGGTCTGTCCTTTGGCAAGACAGTTTATTCCATATTGCCCCAGTCTACCCAGCTACAAAATGGGTACCTAGCATTAATAAGGCAGTGCTTAGAGCTTGTGCGCTATATACTGCCAACTGCTCTGGAATATCCCTCAGGGGATTGAAATTGTTTCCGTGTGGACAGGTCTGCTAGGGAAGGAAGGTCGTGTGAACATTCTGGTGGATACAAGACTATAAACCGAATATCTTATACTTTACCTTACCATAAACTTGGCATGTCTAAGTATGGTGGTAATAGAGAATTTCCTCTAACCCATGGCGTTATATAAGCAACACCTGTCAGTAGCAATGGGTCATTGACATTGACCAGTATTGTTACATGTAGCACCACTGCCAACAGGTCTAATGACCGTTTATCCAATATATTAATTCCTGGATATCTGGGGTGGACAATGCTGAAATGCCCTGAATCGCTACAACATGCCTGAATGGCAATTTTATAAGCCTACTAACATGCCCTAGCAACTCACCATTATCGAAGCTATCGCGACGTACATTAGCAATTACCACTTTTCCATATGCATCGTAATCCATTTGATTAATCTATTCGTTTTGTACCATGTGCCATGTACATGTGGTTAATTGGGTATTACGTATATATTGCAACGTACATTAATTGCGTGAGTGACATGCAAACTGTTAGGTACCTACTTTTATGAGATGTAGTATATTTCAGAATACCCAAGATTAATGTCAAATGGTAAATCAAAATTTCAAAAGGAAAGTTAATATATATATATATATATATATATATATATATATATATATATATATATATATATATATATATATATATATATATATATATATATATATATATATATATATATATATATTATATGTGTGTGTGTGGGTAGATGATTGAACCCAATATAGTCTCCATTCTTTATTTGGGAGTTGTGCATCTTTGAAGATCTCGCTGTATATATCGTGACAAGGAGAGTCGTCATCAAAGCAATACTGACATCTATGAATTACTATAGTTGCTTCTTGTCTACTATTCATGATTAATGCCATATCATTAGAGCAGCAGTGACGCCATCAGTATAAGTACAAGTTATGTAAGCCATAGTCACACGATATCCCCATATAAAGAGCTTAGTCTTCCCTTATGCAAATTGGCGACATCAATGTATTTGTTCTAAATAACAAGAGACATTTTATATTACACTGATACTAACTGTATAGGTTCTAATATGGAATTTAAATTGTCCGATACTAGATTTTAGCATACATTCATTCCTTGCATTGAAATGCAGTTTTTCGATTTGAAATGTTTAGGCACTTCATTCTTTTTGATTATTTTATATATATAAACACACACAACATTTGTCGATTGAGTCAGAGCAGTGTATTAAATTAGGTAGGATGATAAAGAGATATATTTGTCTAGACTGTGGCATACTGCACGTGTTTCTATGGAATCGTTTAAGGTCACTCTTGTTTATCCTAGCGACTTAATACCACACGCAGTACACCATCAATTTAAGTGGAAACCAAACGCAATAAATCATTTAATATAGTAAGATTGCGGAAATATCTCTGATTGGCTCGTGCTTATTAACTCCTCAGTGTATGCTTCAAGCACTATGAATGTTTATTATACCTCACGTGAAGATTCTTGATTCTGGTTGGTCAAGGGCCATGGATTAATCGTCATGTTTTTCTGACTCCTTCATGTCAGGCTGTTGTCCTTAACAGCTATGTACTAATTGATTAGTTACCGCTAGCCCGAGGAATAGTTACCGCTAGCCCGAAGAATACCCCCGAACACCTACAGAGTTTGCCAAATGACCTACCGGTGAAACTGGTTCAATTGGTGACATGCCAACTGTGCAGGCAGGGAGACGAAAACAGGTTGCACTTTGTGGTCCAATGTCAAGCCCTGCATGCTACTCGAGCTCCATGTTTGGAGGAGCTACTGCGTCATCTGTGTACTGGCATCGCTGATGACGAGCTGCTACTCTGCATCATACTCGATCCAAGCGGCCACGTCCACAGACTACCTGCAGCGAATCAGGATGCTGATATGCAGTATCTGGAGACACTAACTCAACGGTTGACATACAAGTTGCATTGCAAGAGACACCAATTGTATTTGAACTTTTAATTCTTGTACTAAGAAACAGGGCGGGAGCTTTCACAGAACGAACGAACGAACAAGGCAGACGACGAGTATTTATCCAAAATCTCTGGTGTTTGTTATTTTCCCCCCCTTTGTGTTTTGTATTTTGTTCGGTATAATAAAACAGATATGACATCCCTGTGGGGTGTCCACCAGGAATGAGTTCGCCCCGAGAGGATTGTCGCCCTCGGGCTACGCTCTCGAGCGACAATCCTCTCTCGTGGAAGCTATTCCTGGTGGACTACCCACAGGGATGTCATATTTGTATAATGATACAATTGAAGGGGACATCAATCAGTACTTTGTGCCAAAACATTCTAAGACCGGTAGTAGAGGAGAATGGACGTTGCATCCCTGGACCAGTGTTTCTACTTGCATTCCGTCGATTTGGTACTTAAGGTATCGTAGTACGATTGATACAAATACCAATTGATAAATTCTGAATGCAAAAAGCTCTTTGTTGAGATACTAAGCTAAATGTCTGTGTGCGATTAGACGGACCTCAATCATTTGATAGTTTATCATTGGTACTTTAGTTTTCTCTCTCCATTACTAATTGAAGTCCTAGAGTACAGACATTCAATTCCTGCACAAGTCGACCGGACGTCTCCCAGTGCCTGATTGTACAAACGCCGATGGGTAACATATCAACGAAATAAGCCAAGCACATCAATGGCCCATGTAGTTTGCGAAGCTACTTTCAGTCGTGATGCCATCCATGCATCCATGCCCAGGAAACTGGGTGTGAACCGGGCGTACAGTCGTGTGATATGTCCAGATTGGCCAGGCATTTAGTGCAGGAATTAAATGGTGGCACTGCAACTGACGCTAATTCGACGAATGCGTCTCTGACCAACCAAACTAAAAAGGTCCACCCTACTCAGTGCCGCATGTTCCTGTCTTTTACCATGTCAAAGCCCCTCAACCCTCCCAATGCTGAGGCTACTTTCGTCCAAAGCCCAAGGACGCAAATACTTTTGAAAACCATCATGTTGGTATTCATTACGTAGCTATCGCTGAGTACTCTCAGATGAGTATTCGCAACACGGTTAAGCATTCCAATGCTGAGGCTGCTTACGTCCAAAGCAGAATACCGCAAACATTTCTGAAAACCATCTACACCAAACCCTGCCATGTTGGTATCTATTGGATAGTTCTCGCTAAGAACTCTCAGATGAGTACCCATGTGCCAGGGTTTCAGTCATTTTTTAAAGTTTTTTTGCATTATTTTGTATTGGCCAAATTAGCCCCAGCAGCATAAGGGTTAGGGCGGATTTATGTATAGGAAGTCTATGCTATGCACTATGCACACGTGGTACCAGGAGGTTACGTGTAGGTGCTAATAGAAATCATCACTTAGAGATGAGTGTAAGCATTACTGATTGAAATGACCTGAGAATACTCTTCCGCCATGGTGAGTGCACTATGGATAATACAGATTCCTATCTTCTATACGCTCTACGGCGAATGCGCTATGGATAATTAAGGTCCATACGCTCTACGGCTCAATCAATATTGCAGGCCGAGATACTGTTTGTATGTGGTCGTGATTTGCATGGGCGCTATTAGTATAGCGTTTCATTATAAACACCCGCCTGGCTCTATTCCTATCATCTATCATATACTGGATCATGCACGTCTATTTTGTTTAGAAGTGATACCTGCTATATGTATCATTTGAATGGTGGACATTAGATGATACGTTCACAGCTGCATATAATATACATTCTCAGCTAATACTCGATAATGCCAACGACTGAAGAACGATGTTTCTTAGAATCCATGTACTTTAAATCAGGTGAGGGCCCCAGTTTGCACACTCTTTATGTGTTTTTCATAATTCAGAAAGATATCACATTCAAAATCATATTTGCTTTGCCTTTACTCTATAAATTCTGAACATTATTGAGAAGATTAGTTAAAAGAAGACTGAAATCATTGATCTATTCACAAATAAGTCGTTTGAACTGGAAAATCAGCACATGTCAAGTAGTCGTTGAGAGATTATGATCTAACATCCACCCTATAGAATGTTAGCGTGAAATCGAGGTGATGATACATATACATACATCATAAATATATATATATATATATATATATATATATATATATATATATATATATATATATACATATATATATATATATATATATATATATATATATATATATATATATATATATATATATATATATATATATATATATATATATATATATATATATATATGTGTGTGTGTGTGTATATACATGTACTTGCTGTGTCTATCACTATATGTTGGTCTGCAATCAATCTATGTCGGTCGTCTTTGATATCAGTATCATTAAAAATCGGTCCGCAAATAAGCTGAGTCAATCATTCTCGCCATATGTGTCATTAGGAAGTTGGCCTGCAATGCATCTGAATCAATTGTTCTCAATAGCCCTATCATTAATACATTTGTCCGCAACCAAACTGAGTCAATGATTCTCGCTATCTGTATCGTTAGAAAGTTGGTCTGCATTCAAACTGAGTCAATGATTTTCGTAATCTGCATCGTTAGAAAATTCGTCCGCATACAAACTGAGTCAACGATACTCGCTATCTGTATCATTAGGATGTTGGTCCGCAGTAAAACTGTCAATGATTCTCGTAATCTCATTAATTGGAAAGTTTGTCTGCAACCAAACTGCATTTATGATTCTCGCTGTCCATATCGTTATAAAGTTTATCCGCAATCAAACTAAGTCAATGATTCTCGCCCTATGTATCAGCTGGTTCATATATTGTAAATCACTTAAGTATAGCGGGAACAATAATAAAGCGATAATAGCGCTCTGCCCATATGCGCTATCGTAAAATCACTGTCTTTATTAAAGTCTTAATTGAACTTGCTGCTGCTGTCCCCGTTCACCGCTATACTTAGATCACGCTATCCAGGGCAGTACCGTAATTAGGCTTTATAATGTTCACGCCATATTTAAGTGATTTACAGTAGTTGGTACGCAACCTATGTCGATAATCCAGCGCTGCTCTATACTTTATTGAAAGGCTATTCCTTTTGAATATTGTTATCATTAGATTTCTTATTGAAAAACCATTTTTGTTAATTATTGTTTTTGTTAAATTCCTTACTGAAAACCTATCAATGTTAAATACTGTTATTGTAAAAATTCTCACTAAAAAGCTAATTTTGTTAAATATTGATATTATTAAATTCCTAACTGAAAAATTTGTATTGTTAAAAACAGTTCAATGGTTCACCAAATCAGAGAAGGTCAAATTTGCGAAGTGCTTGAATCTAAAGCTATTCTGGTAATGCTAAATATACATAGAAATTCTGATAGTGTTTTTCACATCCTAGAAATTTGCCTAAAAAGGCAAATTTATTAAAATGCATTGAGATAAATTGTCTAAGTGCCTAAATGATAAATGACAAATATGAAAGATATTTCCGAAATCAACCTGTGAAATAATAACTTTTCTTATTCTATTCCTTTTATTGATGAATACCTTTTCACGTAAGTCTTGCAGAGAGAGAGTTGGATTCAGCAGAGCTTTCTAAGAAGCCTTATTGTTCAGAGCTAATAAGGTTGGCTTACATGTTGTGTTGAGCAAAGACACGGGTGGCCGTATTTCTATTAGATTGTGGGAGGCAGATAATTATTCCCCGTGGGCAGAAGTCTCTCAAGAGAACCTAGACCTTTCTTAATTTAGCCTCTTTCCATCAAGTCTGTGTACGTAATTATTCTTCATGCCTTTCAAAGCATTGATTATTCATACCTTGTAGAGCAGTATCTGCAATTTTTATGTTTATTGGCTGCATTCATAAACAATACAGTATCATGATTATATATAATACAAATTATCAAAGCTTGAAGACATTGCAACTAAATGAAACATAAACAAGCAAAACATTTTACAGTTAGGTGTTACATCAACTTAATTTGATAACTACTTTCTCCATCGTCACTATTTGAGTCACGCTGTAAGATCAGAAGCGTGCTAAAAGTTTCATGCATGAAAGAATAGGAAATTTCCAAGGGGTCATTCAGTTGCTGAAGAACCATAGACAGCCCTCCACAACGCCGCACATTTATTTAGCGACCAGGCCAACCCGCTTGGGGATCCCTTGGAGACTGGAACCTGTGAATTCACGATTGGGAGGTTATAGGCCACGGTGGATCCAAAGTCATTTTGCAGACTTCACTTTTTAAGATGTATTTATTAACAATAGCAATGATTTGTGTGACGATCCAATCTCATTCTAACACAATTGCAGACTCACCCTAAGTCACCGGTAACATTCGTTCTTGCCCCAAGCAGGATTCGAGCCAAGGATCATGGCAGTGGTGGGACAAATCGAGCAATCAGTTTGCAATTCATTAGACACCTCAGCCATGGGGGAAGCTCCGCCAGTAGAAGTGGGGGGGGGGGGGGGGGGGGGTGCTGCTTCTGGTACTTGCTGGCCGCTAAGTATGTCACGATGCACCGGTTAGTTTACAAGGGCCATTACAGGGCCGGCTACTCTCTATCCATTAGGCGATTGCACCGGTAAGTGGGTCCTCTCAATTAAGTGCCGCATTGAATTTCCGATAACTTTGAAATATTAATACGCACAGACTAACCGCCAGCATACATACGAGAATCACCCAGCCAGTCAACAAGCCTATAATACTCACTACATATTTGGATAACAGATTTAGTTCAACGTGATGGGAGCCTCATAATGAGATTCTACATACTTAGACCCATAAATGTATCATCAAAGAGGAAAGATTTTGTTCGCTTATCATATATACAACATATTTAGTCAAACGGGTATGTTGGAGATATGTATTTTTACTTTTTTGTCATATTGTAATACAACTGACCAGGTGGCAAAGATGGAGTTAACGTCAGTAACCAGAGAAATCAACCATTAATTACAAGTCGCTGACACTTTTCTTACATGCTTTTAGCGAAATCCAAAGCCATGATCATTTGCAGTGGTGTGAGACAGCAAACAGTATTACAATAAACATACTTATGGTTACGAACAAAGCTTACTTGAGTAGGTCCATCACTTTTACTAAATTTTGTTAAAACATAGAATATGCCTAAATTGCTAAGATTATGATGGTTATTGGTTTCTTTTTCGTCGCTTTTAACAGTTAAACAGTATCGCGGCAAAAAAAGAACCCCATTAATTGAATGTTAATCCCTTCTATGTACAAGAAAAATCCAAGGGGGTCTTTTAATCGCAGAGAGAAACTTGATCAGTTCTCTAAATCTAAATGCTATAGTGCAATTGGAGATATTGTGGGTTTATAGAATAAATCCAAAGATATCTAGAGCTGGTGGTATATTGGCTAATCATACTTAACACTATTAAGAAAACAACAATCAAAAACAAAATAAAAAACACCTTTAAATATATAAGAATGTAATCATAATGAATGATTTTGTCATTTTGTGCAGTCAATAAGTATACTTTACTCTGCATGTTTTTGAAAAGCATTACACACAGGCAAATACCTTTGTTGCTTATAGTGTATACTTTTAAGCATATTTTTGCTTAGTGTTTAGTTTCTTGAAGCATTTTTTACTGGTAGGGAAATGTACTATAGATCAATAATGCATTAATTTCCAAAACACAATTTGTTTAGAGAGGTACAGTGTATTTGCAAACGCCAGGCAACGGTGCTGTTATGTGGATACTTGGATACAATTGATAAAATGATCAAGCATATTACTTCGTATGCAATAAGTCATGAATATGACTATCATCAGATAAGTGAACCAGTACACTGTGTTCTAGTTACTGTTAATCGAAAATTTTGACCTAATTCATATCATCACACAACCAGAAAAGCTTTATCAAATCATAATAATTTTGATGTGTTTCTTGGTGACAAGGTTTATTCGCACATTGCATTTCATCATTAGGGTATAAAAGATCAAGCTTTTCAAATAGTTTGCAATAAGTCATGAATTTGATTTATCAGATAAATTGATCAGTATGCTATGTTCTAGTTTATGTTATTCCAAAATTTCAACTGAATAACATAGCCAGAAAATCTTTTTGAAATTGGAATGGTTTTGCACTGACGTGATGTGTTTCTTGACGTTTTTGCGCCAATTCTTTGAATATTTTGCGAGCTTGCCCTGCAAGTGCAGCTTCATCTGCAGTGCATGCTTATAAAAAGGCATTCAATAGTCAGCGTAATATGGGGAAAGAGAGTGATCGCGTGACCACTCCAAAAGCCTTCCAATGCGTTTTTTTCACACTTGAAAACATTCCATTATGATCATCCTCCTGTAAAAAATATACCTATGGCTTCGTCAGTGTCAACGTACTCTGTATGTTACTTATGGCCGTGTGATATAACCAACTACGTGTGATAGACATCGCAAGTTGTTAGGTTACATAGATATTGTTTGCCAATTGTTATGCCCAGGAACCTGCACTGAAGTCCTGCTCGCCATATGTAAGTAAAATCCCCACAATTTAACATTGCAAAAATGATATGATATTACAAATTCATAGCCTGGAATGTGTAAACTATTACCAGAATAAATTACATCAACTCAAACTGTTAAACAAGTGTCTAATTCGCTAATTCTCACACGACCTGTCAGTGATAATTGGGGTCATTTTCACAAGTTCTTTCTAAACGAATTATTTAGCAATGACTGAGAAGGCAACACAACATAATCAACACATAATAAACTGCTTGCAGGTGTGTGACTTCCACAGGAATGGGGAGTGCCCTTTGCAAAACAGTATCATATTACAAAAAATATAACCTGAACGGTATTTACTAGTTACAAAAGAAGAACATTCACTCAAACTGTTAAATAGATGTTAGATAGTTAATTCTCACACAACATCTCAGAGATAAATAGGGTCATTATCACAAGTTCTTTCCCAACTAATTACCTAACAATGAGTGAGAAGGAACCACAAGCTAATCAACACGTTAACAACTGCTTGCATTAGGACCTGGTGATGTGTGACCTTCACATAAACATGGAGTGCCCTGGCAAAATAGTGTCATATTACACAAATATCAGCTGAGAGGTCTTTACTAGTTACAAAATACAGGACGTTAAATCAAACTGTTAAACAAGTATTAGATTTGTTAGTCCTCCTATGACGTCACAGTGAAAATTTAGATCATTATAACAAGTTCGTTCCTAGCTAATCATCTAATAATGACTGAGAAAGGGACACAACCTGACCAACGCCTAACAGACTGCCCGCATATGTACCTGCTGGTGTGTGACAGTGAGAATATTGTGGAGTAAGTGCATGCAAGATTGTAAAGGTTAAAGTAGAGGGTGAAGCACTAAATGCTCGTAGTGGATAACCTCTGCATTTTCCATGCTAAGCTAAGTGCTGAGGATAATGTTCCAACAATGTTTTTTTTCTCTCTCTAAATCATTTCTAGGGTCTCAGACTTCAGAACATAGTTATAAACCAAGTTATGTGATAAGTCATTAAGTAATCAAACCATAGTGTATAATTGATTTTCAACAACTCATCATATATGTACGAGGACTCTACTTTCATTTCATTTCGTGATTTGGGTTTCTTTAGATCGTTCCATTCTATAGAGATGTTCTCAGCATTATCTAGCAACTGCATAATATGCTCACTGTGTTTTAAGTCACTTTTTGATTTCGCTGATTGTTTGAACTGCTTTACTGGACTTCTGTCATTGGAAGGAGATTTGCACCTATCAGCACCAACTTCACTGTCTGACACTTTCACCAAATATATGCCAAGCTCATCATTGCCTTTATCAACTAGCACACTGTCCTTGTCATCATATCTGTGAGTAGGCATCTTTGGAATCTTGGTAGTAGACAGCTGATAAAAGAATTAAAAACAAAATTAAAATGCATATTATTTACATTTAACCTGAGACAGGAAGTAACGCAAAAAACATTTCAGTGTGACAAGTTGATATATTGTTAGTCAGGCACATGGCATGTGAGGACAAATAGCACTTGGAATTATGTCAGGAGATGTTTCAACAATACTGTTGAAACATGAATGCATATTTTATTTTTGTTATTGTAGGGATGTCTCAACTTAAGTTAAAGAAATGTTAAGGATTTTGCATAACAAACGCATGGCTATATTAATTTCTTACTGGTGATTAAGTGAGATTTAGATATGCACTGGATAGAATAACACAATAACCTGACCTGAATGCATTTAGATTAACTATGGTTCGTTATAGAGTTAGTTATTAATGAGTTGTCATCTCATTCTATACCCTGAGAAATAATTAACTCACCTTGGATGACTGACAACTTGGCATTTGAACAATGTGCTTTTTACGGTATGAGAACATACTCACAGTGAAAATCTCCCTGTCTGTGTATACCTTAGTAGCTTGACTATACAGTTGCTAGCTTGCCATATCTGCTGAGCATGTGGTAGTAGAATTTCTCCAATTTATCAGCTGAAAATGAATATTGAAATAAATGAACATGTGTTTTAGTAATACTTGTGACGATAAGCAACAAAATATATTCAAGGCAAATGATATCTAAAATAAATCTTATTCTATTCAGGGTTATGTTGGACACTAATGTAGCTTTTAATTTCACATGCAACATTCTAAGTATCAACTTATGATTATTTGTTTTTAATCTTCCAACATACTTGTATAACTGTTATCATGTAATAGCAAGTATAGCTTTGTCATTAATGGTAATAATAATGATAAAAAGTTAACATGTTCATTGAATTTGCACCAGCTGTATATGACGATTCTTCAACCAGTAGTTGTGTAAGGGGGGGGGTGGTGGGCGGGGGATGACGAGTTATAGAGGCAGCCTTTTCCACCAGAATCTCTGTGTCTTGTGGGAGTTCTTATTGCCTCTCCTTTTCTTGTTATAGAAGATCTTATTTTGCCTTTACCACTCTGCAAGATCCTTTTCTGTGTCAATATCAAATGCACCAGTGTCTCTCTAGGTTTAGTTGGTAACTAAGCGTTTGGTTTAGGTGCTGATAAGTTGCTTCTTGTCCATTTTTGGCATTTTCTTGAAAGGTTCGTTAGGAACTTAATGATATTTTGTCTGGTGCACCTTTGGGACATCCACATGGACATCAATGATATTCTGGATGTTAATAGGCGAGTTGTCGACTTGAGGTGGCATTATCTTTGGATGTCTTATTAGTAACTGATTTTGTGTCTTTAGCTTTTGTCGTAACTTCCGATTCCTTGGGGGTTTCAGAGTCTTACCTGTTTTTTTGCTGTGTCTGAATTCTTGTTCACTGTCAATATGACCAATGTGTCCATTTGCATCCATTTGCAAAATGTAATCTCCCCTTACATTATCATCTTCATCCTATATGGTTCTCCCTCGCATGTGTTGAAATAAAAGGGCACACCATACTTTAGGTAGGATTTACTATTGAAGAATAAAGAAGAATCGTAAAGAATTAACAAGGATTTGATAATAGCGAGTTAAGAATGAGATACAACTGATTATAGCAACACATTTCATTGAAGCATGATACAATATCATCCAAGAAACCTTTGAACATTTCAAAGCTTGCTTTGATGTTCCAGAACATTGAGTAACATCAATCAATGTTTGAAGACAATTGAAATTTCATCAATCCCTTGCTCAGCTGCGTAACACTTACCTTTAGGTATTCTGTGAATCTCTCTATGCGACGACATAGACACAAGAAGATATGTTTAATCTAAGGGTGCCAATCCGGGGGAGAGGGGGTGCACTTTGGTATTTAGGGGGGCCACACCCACGTTATGTATTTTGCAGAAGAAGGGGTGTTTTTTTAGACCTCCTGAAGATTTTATAAAAGAAGGGTACTTTTTTGTACCCAGGTACGAAGTATGGGGAGCGAAAATCCCCTTACGAAATATCCGTGGCTCTGACGCCGACTCACTCCCGAAGTGACTGGGCTTCGGGTCAGCTGCCGCTAAACAGGCAGAGGATTATAAAATCTAAAGATAAAATTCTTGTTGCCGTTCATCCAATGTCAGTGTTTTGATAAAAGAAGGGGTGTTTTTTACTGGAAAAAGTCAGCGTTTTTTTTTTAAATAAGGATTTTAGATAAGCTTTTTTTAGCCATAAATCACTGCTTTAGGGGTATTTTTAAATTTTGATAACAAGCGTATGTACCCCCCCCCCCCCAGATACCAAAGTGACCCACCCCCTCCCCGGGGGTTCCAACTGAAACCATGTGTGTTAATGATACATATATCTAGTATCAGTGAATCTGTATTCCACAAGACAAGGCCGAGTGGGATACAGATTACTTCAAGTGGATAGTAGGTCAAACCACACCTTTTAACAGGGCGTAACAAATTTATCACCTGCTGTCTCACGGTACAAAAATATATCACGTGAACGTTATGAATAAGATTTATTACTCAGATTGCTGGCAGAAAGGTGATATCCAATATGGTGATGCGCTGAGGGGTGATATCAAATTTCACAGGTTTGCTGAGAAGTGATATCAAATACCGTGGAGCGATGGGGGTTGGTATCGAATTCAAGAGGCTTCGATGTTAAATCTACATAGTGTAAAGGGCTGCATAACTGACACCTCTCGACCAATCAGCACCGAGCAGGTGATGATACATAGTATACAAAATCAAATCTAAAAACTGTTATATTGATAATGTTCTGTGTTGTTGAGGTGTGTATGTTTCTCCTGACATATCGTTTCATGTATACCTGTGTACAGTCTATGGTTCATTCAATATGAATACATGCATGCACAAGGTATACCTCTAGTTGCAACAGCCTCCCTGTATATCTAGTATCTTAGATAAATATAAACGAGTGGATATGAACCCAGCCAGTTAACCTGAACATGCAGGCTGAAATGAATACCCCGAAAGTTGTGTTCTGCGAATGTTGGTGCGTACGTTTTACTGTATTGTAAACGATACTACAGCCCTCATTGGTCTCTGTCTCCTAATGACGTCACCCTTAGGCCAGATTCGAGACCCCTGGCATGGCCAGTTATTCGCTATTATAGCTCATATAGTAATTGGTCTCTCGCTACGTATCCATTCTTTTATGCATCTCAGCTAGTATTGATTTCCCTGTGATAAGGACCCCCTGCCACGTGGCTTTATAACAGGATAAAATAATATAACGTGTAAAGAGTATTTACAAAGTCGTTGTGAGATCGCATAAGTTAATGAGCAAGTTGAGTATAGGTTAAGTGAATAAAACATCAAAGAAAGAGAAATGGTATTGTCAATGATATGAAAACTGTTCCCAAAGCTTGAGTACAGGTAAGATGAGTACACCATCCAAAAAGAAAAATCGCAATGACTTTGATTCGAAAAACATTTGCAAAACCTTGAAACATCAAACTTCACCTTTTGAGATTATTCAAAAAGATCATCTTGCAGAGTTTTCCAATTTTTAATATCAATGGTCATTTGGATGTATAGAAGACGCACAGAAAGGATAATTGCTTTCGTTTTTGAGATAAGGTGTTTGGTTTGTTATCAAACTCTTATTAGAAATAGGAGTTATTGATATATTTTCTCAAATTCTAATAAGATTTGGCTATATAGTAGGTCGCAGGGTGGCAAATACATGGAAGTGAGTTTTAACCCTCAGACCTTACAAGACTTTTGTAATATGTAGCTTGCATTAAAGGCAAATACTGACTGGAAAAAAACTTTAAATCGAGTGAGTTATTTAGTTTTTTTTCGACATGTCAAAGAAGAATTTTCAATATTAATAATTAACCCGACAAACTTTATCCTATCCCATCTTATTATTCTATTACTCTACACACGTGCATTAATGGCATTGGTACCTTTTGCATTGGCCCATGTGAATACACTCGCTCCTCCCAGTCTCGCGAGATTTGGGCGAGACAATAAAATTGGACTCACTCTAATGGAGGCCAGGCAACCCCCATAATGAGACCGCCACTTCAAAGGAGAAGTGGGCCCTAGGAGTCTGTGTTTCTACCTTGAGAGATATTAACCCTTTTACGCTTAATGCTCCCTTTAGAACCATTGTGTGCAACCCAATCTTGCATTATGTGAGCATGTTTTTGTATGTTTTACAGGTGAACTTGGATATGACGGACCACTGTACGACGGATTTTTGCATATGACGGACAATATGCTTGGTCCCAGTCCGATGCATATCAAGTATTTGTCATATGTATATGACGGATTTTGCATATGGCGGACGAATTATCCTGGTTCCATTGAGTTCGTCATATCCAAGTTCACCTGTATTATATGTTCCAGTAAAAGTATGATTTTATTCCAAAGATATAGTCAATAAAGTACTACTGTTACTGCTACTACTACTACTACTACTACTACTACTACTACTACTACTACTACTACTACTACTGTCTTTAAGAAATTCTACTGATGATAGATGAAAAATCAGGGCACTTTTAGCAGATGAGTAAGATGAAAATTTATTGGCAGGATTTTCAGTTCTATTTTGCATTCAAATGTGTTCATACAAACCAGTTTGAATACTAAGATACACACGTGTGTTAGGCGTTTTTGTCGCTGCTGTCCGGAGAGGGTTAAGCTATGGGATTGCTTTCAGTGCATGCATCAGAAGGGGCGGTTTGAATTAATTTATCACCAGCCCCCTAATGTAATGACTAGCATTCGTGTTTGATCAACGACAATAGTAAATCTTGTTTTCCAATGGAAAATAAATCACGGTGGTATCGTGAGTGCTGCATGATGTCTTCTAATCATTCTA
The DNA here is from genome assembly GCA_963942565.1 of Maea johnstoni. Lineage (NCBI taxonomy): Eukaryota > Metazoa > Annelida > Polychaeta > Spionida > Magelonidae > Maea > Maea johnstoni. The sequence continues at coordinate 909,417 of OZ012699.1, forward strand.
GAAGGCACGATACACTGTGTTCATGAATTAGGTCTGTTATTAGTGATATTGCATCCATGAGACTTAATACACTCTCAACACTGATAGATATAGCAATGAATCACAGCAAATAAGTAGCCTTGTGACGTTAGATATAGGTCATAGCTACTAATATGGTTACCCTGGTAGTGTGGAATCGGTAGAGTAAACCATAAGAAATGTCATTGTTGGACTTTATTTCAATTTGCTTGGAATGACCCCTTAACACTGGAGCATACATAAGTGTTATTACTGTAATTATGCATAGAGTCATAAAATGAAATAAATGAAGTTTTATGTAATAGAATTATAGGATGATTTTTTCAATTTGCTTGGACTGACCTTATAACATTGGAGCACACATAAGTTTTATTACTGTACTTCTGCATAGAATCATAAAATAAAATTAATAAAATTGTACATAAAAGAATTATAGAATGATTTTTTAAATTTGCTTGGACTGACCTTAATACACTGGAGCATACATAAGTTTTATTACTGTACGTCTGCATAGAATCATAAAATGAAATTGATAAAGTTGTATGTAATAGAATTATTGAATGTCCAAACTACACCACTTTTCAATGTTTGAGTGTTCCAATCAATACTAGATGAGCAAGTGACTATATACGGCTATATCACGCTCTATGATAATTAAGTTGGACGCATCTGGATCCGTGTAATTCTTTATCGGCTCTTTTGTGGCTTGCTAATTTGTTCTACTTATTAAAGTTTATGCTTACCTTATATGTTTTAGTTTGCCTTTGAATTCATACTTTTTGTGATTTCTGTGTGTTTGCCTTTGTAGAACAAACTGTTGTCAATAAAGTATATATACATATACATATATATATATATATATATATATATATATATATATATATATATATATATATATATATATATATATATATATATATATATATATATATACACACACAAATATATATATATATATATATATATATATATATACCACGAGTAGCGCACCCGCAGCTGCGCAATCCATCCAATCTGACCCCCGTACTACTGCCGATAGTAGCAAAAGCGTGAGCACATCAGTTCCGACACTCGTAGCCCCCTTACCCGTGACGATGGCTACGCAGACAGGTTGGGATTTGTGGGGATCTCCCGAATCGAACAACAGCTTCATGCTCACCTCCACCGTACGTAAATCCTCATGTGAATGTGGGCCTATTGTGAAGCAGTTGAAAGAGAGGTTGGATGTGCTCGAGAAACGCTGTGAAAATAATGACAGCCAGAGTAGAACCCGTATGAATATTGTCAGGCAAAAGCTGATGCAGTCCGAGGACGATCGCACCAAAATGAAGGCCACGATAGCCTCTCTGACCAAACAGATTGCGAATAACTCCGCAACAATGACTGAAATGAAAATCCAGAGGGAGGAAGGAAGGGGTTTCACCAGTGGTGAAATGCTAAGACGCCCCACAGGGCCACAACAACAAAGGCCAAGCGGGGCCAGTAATGGCGGCAGTGCCAAGCAGACACCGAAACAGAGAGGTGGTACGAGTGCCCAATCGTCGCAGGGGCGCTCTACGGGATCCGACACTATGTCTGCAGATTTGAGGAATCTGCGACAAATTCCTCTCTTCCAATCGCCGACCGTACGGCGCTATGGGGGTACTGATGTGGTTCACGCTGGCACCACATCTGGGCCTGTGAGTAAAACAAATGGTCAGAACACTAACCAGAGCAAGCAAGGGGGGCGTCAATCATCGTACCCGCAACCGTCAAAAGGTGGTGCTGTCGGCAATTCAGCCATGCCGACGACACGCGCACAGCAGCCAAAGCCTCCCCCCACTGCGAGGTATAGCAGTAATCCAGGTGGAGGACCTGGTAAGGGCCCGTTGCCAGCTCGGCAAGGGAGTACGCAACCCTTTGCGTCGGGGAGCGCTTCGAGATCCCAAAACACGACGAGAACCGTGAGCACGTCCGCTCCACCCACACCCTCTAGGCAAACGAGGGAGGCTGCATCCGATTCCTGGGCGGATGACCCGCTTTCTGATGCAGACATCATAGCGATCGCTGATGAGAGCGATAGAAATGTGGCGTCAGGATCAAACCCTGACGCGGCCTCCGGGGCCACCGAGTCTCGAATGAGCATCTTACGTGATGCAATTAATGAGTCTGTGCAAAAGGGCCTTAAACCCAAACCAGGTGGTGCTACTAATGCTCCTAGTGCGAGATCGCCGATTCCCGGTGATAAGAGGAGGAGCGATGATCCCCCTGATCAAGACAACATTGACCCCGGCAATACGTCCTATGCGGAGGTCGCCGCAGATGGAGACTGGTCTGATTGGGAGACCAAACGGAGGAGACGCAACTCTCCGAATAATCGTGTGCCTGACCTATACGGTGTTAGGCAAATCCCCCACAAGGACATTTTCGTCCGACATCTCAACTATTCCTCCTGCAGGAAGCCGGAGGATCTGGAACTTATTGTGAAGTTCCACTGTAGGAGGCGAAAGGTTGACATAATCTTCGCCAAAGCATTCGTCCAGAAAAATGACTTAAAGGAGGCTAACTGTAAGGTCTCCGTCAAGGAGTCCGACATCGATCTAGTCCTTAGTAAGGATTTTTGGCCAGAGTATGCTACAGCCAGGCTGTGGCTTACTAATGCTGATTTCGCGCAGATGAAAAATAGCGGCCGTGGTGGTGATGATGACTATTCCTATGACTGATTATGGACGTATTAGACCTACACATATATCAAAAACTATTCGGGTCTGAGGTGCTACGTGTGTTATGTTTTTTGCGTTCGACCAGTTTATGCTACATTTTGATCATTAGCTTTACCTGTAACCGTACTGAATTGGCACCAGCTGTATTTGCTGTTATGTGGGAGATATTGGCAATAGGTTATATGTGCCTGCAATCTTGTCTATTGATAAATTATCTATTGCTATATTTTTACCTGGTATTGTATGTGTGGCCCACTGTGTTTATCTCCGCTAGGTCAGTGGAACTCGCACCACACGCTAATGGTACATCAATATTTTGGGTGGTGTGCAATGACCCGAGGCAGCCTCCTACGTCGCACCTGTGCAGTGGTGCGGGCGGTCTGTGGCGGCCTCTATTGTCAACTTGGGATAACTCCGAGTGCGTGTGTTGGTTGTTCGCTGCATGTGCTCAGGAGCTGTTTAGACTAGGGACTAGTCAGTCGGAGTGCAGCAGGTTGAGTGGATGTTGGGGTGCTCTAATCACTCTGCGTTATAGCAGTCTTAGACATGGTCTCAAGTCGTATGGTTGTTATGGTTCTCAATCAGAATTACATGCTTGGGTACTTTATTGTATATATATATATTGTGTGTGCTGTCATGCTGTATGCTAATCCCATAGAGCAAATTAGTGGTTTCAGGGTAAAAACCTGGAACGTTAGGGGATACCTGTCTTCAATACCGTATCTCAGGCATTTACTAACTGATTGTGATATTCTCTGTATCAGCGAGCACTGGCTGCATGATAATCGACACTATATTTTAAATGATATATCGGCAACTCACTATGTTCATGCTCGTTCTAGCCATGCCTCTTGTGCCAGCAATTTTGGGGCAGGCAGGGGGCAGGGGGGAGTGGCAATTTTTTGGAGAAAGGAGTTATCTGGTATTTCAGTAGTTTCTGAGATAATTCACGATCGGGTGTGTGCCATCAGACTACAGACTGGTAATGGACTGATTTTCTATATTTTCTCTGTGTATATGCCAGCGCAGGGATGTGACGATGAGTTAAGCTCATGTCTAGATGAGCTATCAGAAATATTGCTCTCGATGGGTGACAACTGTTTCTATATTGTAGCCGGTGACTTTAATGGTGATATTGGCAACATCATGGGAGGTAGAAATGCCAGACCTGCAACTCGTCAAGGGAGAATCGTTGCCAACTTTTTCTTAAAACATGATCTGATAGCAAGCAACTCTCTGTTAGTCGCCACAGGCCCAATTGCCACTTTCGAATCTCATAATGCTAAAACCACATTAGATTATGTTGCAGTCTCATCGACTTTGGTTGATGCTATCAGCAGATGTTGGGTTAGTGACTGGCATGTGCTGAATACATCCGACCACCTACCAGTTAGTGTAAACTTCAGGATTGTTGATTTGTTGGTGAGTGCTACTGATGAGTTGCCCTCTGGTAGAATAAAATGGGAAAAGTTGACCCAAACCGACGTCGAGAGGAAATTTACCTTTAAGGTGGATCCTAGAGTTAGACAGATCTGTCGTAGTTTTGAGTCCTACACCTTAACCCCAACGGTGATTGATGAGAGCTTTTCTCAGCTAACTCATGTGTTAATGAATGTGGCTGATAGCTTACCACGCACGAAATTCAGAAAGAATCTCAAACCGTTCTGGAATGCTGATCTCAGTAACTTAAAAAGAGCTAAAGTTCACGCCTATCACTTATGGGTCGAAGCTGGGAGACCCAGAACAGTGGACAACCCTCTCTTTAGTAACTATAAATCTACAAAGAAAGAGTTCATGACAACATTGAAGCTTTTATCCAAACAGTACGAGAATGATGAGATCTTGGAGGTGGTGCGTTTGGCCGAAGTAAACAGAAATTCTTTCTGGCGATTGCTACAAAAGTGTAGAAAGGGTACTAGTCACACTTCGATAGCAATCAAACGGGCTGATGGCAGGGTTGTCCATCAGGTAGAGGAAGTACTTGACGTTTGGCGTAACCATTTCGCAACCCTAGGTCAGAATAAAGATTCTCCCAATTTTGACGCCAACCATTTTAAGGTGGTGACTGATTTCGTTAAGGATTATAATCGCAGTAACATTAGTGATGATACTTTCTTGCAAGAACCCTTCTCTGTCAAAGAAATACGTCTAGCAGTATCTTGTCTAAACTCAGGCAAATCACCGGGCTATGATCAGATCACGGCAGAACAGGTTAAGTATGCTGGAGATGAAACGCTCACTCTACTCTGCAGGTTGTTTAATGGTATTAGGCAACTTGAGTATATTCCCCGGTGTTTTAGGTACGGCGTCCAAGTGCCCCTTTTCAAGGGTAAAGATTTATGTAACCTCGATCCGAACAACTATAGGGGGATCACCCTCCTGTCCACTTACAACAAACTTTTTGAGATCGTACTATGGAATAGATTGAAGAAATGGTGGGTGGACGAGGGGGTGATTTCTGACCTGCAGGGGGCCTGTAAAACAGGTCTATCGTGTATCCACTCTGCTTTTTCGCTACAGGAAGCTGTGGCCACGTCGTTGGAGGCTGGAAATAAATGTTTCGTGGCCTTCTACGACGTGTCCAAAGCTTTCGATAGTGTCTGGATAGATGGTCTGTTTAGACAGGTTTTCAACTCAGGTATTACGGGGAAAACTTGGCGCCTCCTGTATAGGAGTTATCTTGATTTTCGATGCTGCGCAAAGATACAGGGGCAATTTTCCGAGTGGTATGTCCTGGAGAGAGGGATTCATCAGGGCGGGTATATGTCACTTTTGAAGTACACCCTGTTTATCAACTCTCTCTTGGTGCAGCTTAAACTCTCTGGCCTATGTTGTAAAATCAATCGTACGCCGAGTACACCCGTGGGGTATGCCGATGATCTTGCTTCCGGTTGTATAAATGCCAACAGGTTGAGGCAGGTGATGGACATAGTATACCAACACGGGTGTACTTGGCGCTACGAATTTAACGCCCGGAAGAGTGGGGTTCTGATCTTTGGTGATGATACCCCCCACAATCGTAATGCCGACCAAATGAGAGAGTTCAAACTTGGTGACGCTAGAGTCAGGGAGCGCCTTAACTATGATCATGTTGGGATAAGGACATCTGTTATTCAGGATGATGTTTCGGGGGTGGCAGAAAGGATAGCGAAAGCTAGAACGACTTTTAATGCTGCGACAGGCCTGGGCATTAGAAGAAATGGCTTGACAATATACACGTGTAACATCATCTTTTGGTCCCTTGCTGTACCCACTGCCCTATATGGGTGCGAAATTTGGCGGTTGAATAAGAAAGCTATTGACCTATTAGAATCCTTTCAACTGTATGCAGCAAAGAAAATTCAGCGCTTTTACTCCAAAGTTCCAAATGTTTGCTGCCTCTACGCTCTTGGTTGGATGAGGCTGGAGAGGTTTGTTCAGGTTAAAAAGATGCTTTTTATCCGATCAATTCTAGTTCTTGATGACCAAACATTGTCAAGAAAGATATTCTGCGAAAGGGCGAGTGTGTTGTTTGATAATGAGGGTCAAGATGCGGATGAAGTGGGCTTTAGCCTTGTAAGCGATCTTCTCAATACTGCGATTATCTTTAATCTCTGGAATGAAGTGAGGGGTATGGTTTTATATGGGCACCGCTACTCAAAACAGGTCTGGAAATGTAAAGTTTGGGACAGGGCCTGGAACCTGGAAGACGTATATTGGCGCTTGCAATTTAACGTATGTAGGAGCCTGGATATTATCAGCTTGTCTAGCCCTGACTGTAGGTATCTCACGTGGTGGTATCTTTCCGACAAATACCCCCAGGTTATAAGATCATGTGAAGTGATGGCACGTCTGGTATGCCATGCAAGTTTACTGAAAACAGATGATGTGCGTCTTAAAAGACTCAATAGATCAGATAGAGTATGTAGTTTGTGTGATATGTATGAAGATGACAATGTAAAACATTTGGTAATGCAGTGTCCTATACTACAAACCGACAGGACTGCTATGTTTCGCGAAGTTAATGAGATTGAGGTAAGGAGTGGCAGAGATATCTTGAGTAACTCAGTGAATACCCTTGGTGTCCTTCTTGGAAGATCTGTCGACAATATACCACAAGAGTTGATGGACGAGGTATGGTTGTTAGCTGCAAAGCATATTGGAAAAATGTACTACCGTTGCCTTTTTAAGGAAAGGTATTGGTTAAACAGTAGAAGGCGGTTAATCTATGGTGACCACTTCGGTTATGACCCCTTCTATTTCCCCGGCATACGCAACAAGCCAGATCCCTCACATGTTTAGTTACTAAGGCTTATGGTATCCGTCCAGCACCTAAGCTCTATAAGTTATAATTCTTGTGTTAAAAATTTAATGGTATATTTATAGTACTTCTTTTCATGAAGTGTGATCTTCGATGTAATTATTGTAATCTCAGCCCCGAAAAGCGAGCTTATCTCCTTATATTTTTGTATGTTTACTATATACCTTTGTAGTTTTTACTACAGTCAATAAAGAATATATATATATATGTATATATATATATATATATAGAGAGAGAGAGAGAGAGAGAGAGAGAGAGAGAGAGAGAGAGAGAGAGAGAGAGAGAAAAGTGTGCCAAATATGTTCAATGAACCAAGGTGTTTAAATTCTATAGGTGTTCAAGTTGACACGTATCACTGTATATTTTCGACTGAAATGGGGTTAGTCGGTGTATCTCTCCGGTACTCCGGTGACCCCCATCAACTACAGACCCTGTTAAAGACCTTGCCTCAATATGACAGAAAAGTGACGTCAAACATGTTATCAAATTTCAAATTTTACGCGAGTAAAACTGATGACAACCCCACCACAGAAGATTTCCTATGAGTGCCATGAAAGAGTGTTGTGTAGTTCATACATTGAACAACTCATAAAGGAGGAAATGTATACATTTTTCTTTCGCAGCACGCACAAAAGGATATCTACTGCATGCATGCGGCAATGCTTTTGTCGAGGTTCTTTAACAATGGACAGTCGCGAGCGCTCATGCATTTTGATTGGCTTATTACCGTAGTTGTGCTGCCACAACTTAACCTGAGTAGTCAGGGTCGCGTGGCTCTTATAAGTGGCACTTTACTCCTGGTGCAAATATTTTTTTAGGAGAAATGTCTAAAATAATGAGAATTTATTATCTTTTGAGTTTCTGTCTGTGCAGTATTGCTCTAACTGCGTTTGTATAAACAGACATATATACATGTATATATATATATATATATATATATATATATATATATATATATATATATATATATATATATATATATATATATATATATATATATATATATATATATATATATATATATATATATATATATATATATATACATACATATATATATATATACATATATATATATATATATATATATATATATATATATATATATATATATATATATATATATATATATATATATATATATATATATATATATATATATATATATTTAAATATATATTATATATATATATATATATATATATATATATATATATATATATATATATATATATATATATATATATATGTATATATATATGTATATATATATATATATATATATATATATATATATATATATGTATATATATATATATGTATATATATATATGTATATATATATATATGTATATATATATATA
>OZ012699.1:918000-940500 GCA_963942565.1 Maea johnstoni
CACCTGCGTACATTGAACACTTTTTCATTTCCTGTCAGTCTTTAATTTAGACAGGTTTCACTGTACTCATTTCCTAATGATAGCATCAAGATAAATATGAATCATTCATATTTTCGTTTTGTTTTTACATTCATTTTCTCAGAATAAAATTATATATGCCTGCTTTTTGCCATATTCTAACCATATTATATTTATTTTGCAGAGAAGAAGAAAATCTCACAGTCTACCAGGTAAGACAGAATATCCGTTTTGCATATGAGCGTCTAGTATTCTAATATGCTATGAGTCCGTTTTTAAATATGAATGGTGGTGTCAAACTGAATGTCACCACCATTGAGCAAGCCAAGAGGATGTGCGCCTTACAGGGTGCCACACCAGCTCAGGGTTCCCGAAGAGGTCCCAGTGACTATTGCACACCATTGAGCAAGCCAAGAGGGTGTGTCCCTTGTAGGGTGCCACTTTAGCTTAGGGTTCCCCAGGAGGTGACAATTTCTATTGCACACTATTGAGCAAGCTAATTAGGTGTGTCCCTTGCAGGGTGCCACACCAAATTAGGGTTCCCGAAGAGGTCCCAGTGACTATTGCACACCATTGAGCAAGCCGAGGGGATGTGCCCCTTGCAGGGTGCAACGCCAACTTAGGGTTCCCCAGGAGGTGCCAATTTTTATTGCACACTATTGAGCAAGCTAATTAGGTGTGTCCCTTGCAGGGTGCCACACCAAATTAGGGTTCCCGAAGAGGTCCCAGTGACTATTGCACACCATTGAGCAAGCCGAGGGGATGTGCCCCTTGCAGGGTGCAACGCCAACTTAGGGTTCCCCAGGAGGTGCCAATTTTTATTGCACACTATTGAGCAAGCTAATTAGGTGTGTCCCTTGTAGGGTGCCACCCCAGATTAGGGTTCCCCCGTAGGTGCCAACTCCTATTGCACACCATTGAGCAAGTGTGTTCCTTGCGGGGTACGTAACGCAGGCAATGCATATCAGCACTGGCACTGTAATTATCAATGCATCACCACAGGCGAGTATTAACCTAAGACGGGCCTTGTTTTTTGCAACAAACTCATTAAGGCTTTTAAGATGTGACACATCTCGTCAACGCTAATTGCTGAAATTGACTATTTATCATCACGGTGTACATTTCAACTGACAAGGCTCATTTTGTGCGAATAACAGTCTGATGTCTAATGATAAAAGCCGTATCGTATGTTCAAGTAAATGTCATCGTATCTCGAAATCTACATGTAAATTGCATTTAGTCACCGATAGGAGTGATGTAATGACTTCTTCCAGTGAATATACTTAATTTAAAAGGGCTTTTATCCGTGAGGCATATTCTCTCGTCTGACAGATTTCCTAGACGAATGTAGATCTACTTTCAAGTAATTCAAAGGTGTACCTTTTTCAAACCAAGTACCCAATGTTAGAAAGTTACTTGTTTTATCTAAAACAGAGAGATGATCACCATATTCTACCTTGCAGTTATTTTTCTGGTATTTTGATTGGCTCAAAACAGTTTTTCGATATCACACTATATATAATTCATATTTCTATATATCTTTTTTCATACTGAATTCGTATCTGGATGTTTTTGATCTAAAATCCATATCATTTAGTAAATTGTAACAGGATGTTAGAATTATCAATTTCGATTAGGTCATATATGCCTTGTTGTATGATATTTTGGAAAAAAATATTCAGCAGTTGTAGAAGGGTAAGCAATGATGTCACTGTCAAACAGCAATTCTGTAATTGCAATTTTTGCTTCCCCTCCTTGTACTTAATATAGTAGACCGCAGACGCAATTTCCTGTGTCTTATTCTGATTTGGCAAAACATGGGAACTGCATCAGTTTCCGAGATGCTTCATGCTTGCAATCCAGATTGGACCAAGTGGTAATCGACCTTTTGATGTCTCCAAGAAAACATTCAGCTGTCATTGTTGAACTCTACAAAATGGCGGTGATAAGTATAACATTGGTACTTGGAACTGCGTCACTCCTATGATATTGTATTAGAGTCACATCTCTTTTATAGAGTATGGATGGCTGGCTGGATGATATTGCATTTAATCCATCATTTCAACACAAATGTATTTAGGTCAGATTAATTTGATTTCAATTAGAAATAGATTTGCCTTTTTTATTTACATGTTTATTTCAATTTTTTGCAAATTTTCAAATCACATACCTGTAATTAGATTTTTATTTCATTTATATACAGTATTTTACATTCTTTCTCATATTACAGAAAACAATCTATCATCATTTTTACAAAGAGAAATAAACACTACACATATAGACAATACATTAGACATCCTACTTATTTACAAAAAATGTTTGGTCACTTGATTAAATTATTTTATTTAGAATAACACATAATCCCCATTTATTTACCTAGTTGGCATTATTTCGGGGCGTTTGTATGGGAAAGACCTCTTTTTGAGGGGTTAGTTATGATCGGCAGGATGCACTATATCTTCAACATCTTTTAAGATAATTCACGTCAATATATCAATTCCATACATTCAAAGACCTAGCCTCAATTTTCGTTAACCGTTTATACTTGCAATGCTAGCTTTCAATTTAGACAATTATGACAACAAAAACAAATTAACTGGATGGACTAATGGACCAGAACTGATGCAATAAACAGTCTAGAATTAGATTGGTATATATCCCTCCTCAACTTGAATATATACATACATATATAAATTCATAAAAATAAATATATATATATATATATATATATATATATATATATATATATATATGTATATATATATATATATATATATATATATATATATATATATATATATATATATATATATATATATATATATATATATATATATATGTATATATTTACACACACACATTCATATATAATACCAACGTGCATGCATACATACATACATAAAACTCAAACACGAAAAGGGGATGAGGACACACAATAAACTGGTCTCTACGTGCACACTGAGCACGTAGAAACTCGTTGAGGTGATCCCAGCAGGTATGGTTAACATTGACATTTTTTTTTGGTAACTGGAAACATTACGTGCTGAGGGGTGTATTTAAAGAGCGTGTTCTCCCACGAAGTCTCAGGTAACACACCTGATCCAGCACAGATACCTGGCACGTTGGCGCCTGCCATCATGTGCGGAAGCCTATTGTTCAAAAGCTAATGGTCTATTAGTGAACACCATGCCGGAGCGGAGTCGAACGAAGAAAAAAACATCCACAATGATATGGATACATCTAGGCACCTATGTATATATTTATATATATATATATATATATATATATATATATATATATATATATATATATATATATATATATATATATATATATATATATATATATATATATATATATATATATATATATGAGACAACAAGTCAACAAAACATCCTTGAATCATGGAAAATGCACAAGCAGCTACCATGCCATGCCGTACGGTAGTAAATCCAGCCTGCAGAGGGGATTTTAGGCTCTTCCCATATAGCCCCATAGACTACCAGTTAATACTTTATGTAAAAGCAACTGTACGTGCTGCAGTGCCTCATACATGTGTACTTGGCTATAGGGGTTAGCGCTGGAGAGCCTGGTGGCAAATTAAGCTGAGGATCTGTTGCCAACCAGGGTGAATCAATATTATTGCAAGAAGAAAGAATAATTGAAATTTTTCATTTTCTAATATTTGTTTCAATATTTTTGTCAAAATTTCTCATAAGGTATCTTTCTCATAACCTCTGTCCTACTTATGTTTTATCATTCAGACCGTAGAGTACACACACACATATATATATATATATATATATATATATATATATATATATATATATATATATATATATATATATATATATATATATATATATATATATATACATATATATATATATATATATATGGTTATATTTATATATATACACATATATATATATATATATATATATATATATATATATATATATATATATATATATATACATATATATACATATATATATATATATATATATATATATATATATATATATATATATATATATATATATATATATATATATATATATATATATACATATCTGTTTGAAAAACATTGTTAAGCAACTCCATTAGTTACATGAAGCTGCTGGAGACCTAGATGTATCACAAGGGGAAATGCTTTATTTTACTGGAAGACTTGAGGCTATTGGTTACTCCCTAAGGCTCAAAAGGCATTAAAGGTTTTGTGAGTACTGAAACAAAGGGACTAATACATGACAGTGCAGGTGCTAGTTCTGTGCCAAGTTGCATGTCCAATCTACTACTGCTGCAATTGCCAGGGGCTACTAATCATTAGAAAGACTTAAAGGGCCATATAAACTTGTTATTGCACACCTGCGTGACAAGTCGCATGTGTATGCCATAGGCCAATAGCCTTCAATAAAAGCCTATCAACTGCATAATACAATTATTATACACTCGAATGACATATATTAATAGAACCTATAAAATTGCAGCAGCCAGTTATTATGTTGCCGAACGACATAAAGTGATAGGGATCTACAAACTGAATAAGCCAGCTATTGTTTATTGGAAAGACATGTATTGATATGACCAATAAACTGCAGAAGCCAGATGCTGTATTCTGGAACTACATTTAACTATAGGACCAATACAACTACAACAGCTAGCTATTGTACAGGGCGTCCCCCCAAAAATACAATCCCTTTACCAAATAGTTTTTTCAAAACAGCTTAAAAACATCAAACATGACTTTATTGTTGAAGAGAAGGATATCTTAGTGATTAGCTGTTGCAGTTTCAACCAAATCCGATCATCCATCGGCCAGAGCGGCCTTGCATCTTAACCCTTATGCTGCTGGTGGCTATTTTAGCGAATACTAAATGATGCAAAAAACATTGAAAATTACTGAAACCCTGGCACATGGGTACTCATCTGAGAGTACTCGGCAAGAGCTATCCAATGAATACCAACATGACAGAGTTAAGAATGTTTCCAAAATTCTTTGCTTCATTGTGCTATGGACAAAAGAAGCCTCAGTATTGGAAGGGTTGACCACTAGACCACGTCGGATCCGTTACATCTATGTGAATGATACTGCTCAGACTTAGCTCTATTCGTATGTACCTAAATTATGATATAGTGTTAAATGTCTCGTATAGTGCACTTGTATGCCAAATCACCATTATTATTTCGAGCTAGTATCTGGATAAATATGATGTATTACAGGATAATACGAGGCCGTTAGGTGCAGGTTAACAGTGATATAACTTGTTTTAGTCTGGTAAGATGAACGCAATTTGTGTCAATTTAGGTTTACAACAGTTATCGGTTTGGACACAGAATGATAAGTTCATATGAATTTTCCTCGCGCATATATATATATACTAATATAATATGATAATCAATATTATTTACGATTTTATTTTATGTTTCTGTAATAATTAAGTCAGTCTGGTATCTGTTCCTGCTGATATATGTTACTATATCTGTTCTAAATTTTATTTTTATATTGAGATGTTTTTGTGAATGCAAAGTTTACAGTCAATTAACATACAATATAATATACTACAATATAATGACGGGAATTGGCAACCCCAAGAAAAAACAGTGATTGACACCTCGACCGGTGAATGACATAGGTTATTATTATACCTCACGTGAGGATACTCCTATCCTATTTGTTGAGAGCCATGTGTCAAAAATGCTGGCTACCTGTGTTTTTGTAGGTTCCTTGACAGCGGTCACCATTCGACGTAATGACACCCGTTGTCAAGGAACCGTGAATTGTAAACCCACAGTTTCATGATTCCCTCTATTGTTTAGGACGCCATGCTTTCAAGATCCCCACGCGTGGCGAAAGTACATGTATGTCCTAGGCCTGAGCAGAATTCCGCCGTCAACAATGGAATTGTCTTATTATTGAGAACAACGATAAAGAAAATAACATTGACCTTTCATCGTAGCTCTTATGAGTGCTTAATTAGCAGTAATGGCAGTAGCCCAAGCAGCAGGCCGCTTTAAGGAAGTGGTGGAGGAGGATATCACAAGACTGTGTGGTATGACGTTGTTCGGTATAATAAAACAAATGCACCATCTCTGTGGTGTTGCATTTGTTTTTTGTGTAGTGCTGATACATAGGAGGCAATTGCTGCTAAAGGCGTGCAATTGCCCAACCATAGAGGCAGCCCCCTAAATATCAAGGAAATCCAGCCTCAATAGTGTACAAATTGACCCTAGATATTAAGCATTATTGCCTGCTCTGCTGTGATTCTCAATGATGATTGGTCAATAGGTGTCATCGAAATTTAACTTTAAGGATCCGAAATTCGAAAACACCCCTTAGCCTCAAATTGAAATCAATAGAATAAAAGATGATTAAATGAAACAATTGGTCAAAGAGCAGGTGATGAACTCACTACACAATAGCTTTATATGGCAAGCAGAGGTGCAGAGGTGTTTTATTCCCTGTTTATCAATGAAATATTCATGATTATTTTGAAATGATTTTTTAATATATATATACTGTATACCGTGTTAATATTGCGGCAGTTTAATTACTGCGTACTTTGCGCACCATTGGAGTCCGCATTTATTAAACTGCGCACTATGGATTGGACAATAAACTATTTTTCAACAACAACAACTATAATTTGGATATTGGATACCTTGTATCGGTCAACACACTAATATGATAGCTTGTCATTCAACATACAGACCCTTTGCGGCCTCTGCTGGTACTACTAGTATGTTTAATTACGATGTAGACAACTTGCACACTCGAGTGTGATCCAACATGCTGGTAACCACTAATCAGAGTTACTGATTGCAACCAGCAACGAGATTGCACTTGCCTATAACACTGGCTGTATCTGGTATCCCTAAGGGGTTGGCCGGCCTGAACATGGCAGCATCACCCGTCCCAAAAGCCGGGTAGGTTGCATACCCCCTCACACGGCTAGGGATGGAGGTTATCAACGAGCAATAATTAAACTGCGCATCCAAGGCAGTTATCTGCGGAGCGCATTACTTTATATGCGCAATATATATATATATATATATATATATATATATATATATATATATATATATATATATATATATATATATGTATACATATATATATATATATAGAGAGAGAGAGAGAGAGAGAGAGAGAGAGAGAGAGAGAGAGAGATAAAAAGATAGATAAAAAAGGTAGATAGATGGGTATATTGATAATTTCCAGGGATGCTGAATTCCATAGTGGTCGCATTTTCTTCTTTTGTAGTGTACCATGGACTGGGTTTTGCATGAATATTCTGGACAAGAACACTTTGTGCGTCTAAAGGAAAGTGACAGATTTATCTCCTCTGACTAGAACGTGCAAATCACCAGCAGGTGTTCGCACCTCACTTAATCATCTTCCCATAATTCATTGCGGCGCTCGACTCTCCGCAGTTTCTAAGAGGAGCTGGCACGCGCTCTGCAGATCACAAACTTATAACCTTAGGGCTCAAACACGATTTATGTTCCCTCCACTTCAGATCCCGTTAATCGCCGGACTTAAATTGCAATTGACGTCACAAGGAACAAATAAATCACGTAATAACAGCAGCACGAGTAGTGTTGATTATAACTTCATGTGAGGTTCATTATGGAGAGACTTCCGCAGCGGTGCATTATGGGAACATTTCCGCACTGGCCAATCCCAATCTGCTACTAAAATGTCAATAGGAGCCTGTGTTAGATGCAATAACATCACATGTTATCAGGGAAAGTCATTGAAGACCTGACTATTCTCCCCGGGAAGAGTCGAATATGATAAATATAGATTAACCCATCCAATGCTGAGGCTACTTTCTTCCAAGGCACAAGAACGTAAAAAAATGCAATCGATCTAAACTGTTAGAGTATACGCCATTCTGGGAAGGATGTAGTAAAGAAGAACTAAAACTGCTGTTCTCATGTCAGAGATTTAATGGTGACTGACTCACATGATGTTCTGTCACATGACTCGAACAAAAGAATACAATACAAAAGAATTACACAATGCATAGCCGTTCACATAGAAGATGTACAGTAGTGACCACTACAAGTAATAGGTCGAAGCACCATAAGCTACCTTATCTGTATACAGTAACTCTAGTTTACAATTCAATTTCTTAACATAAACCCTGCCATGTTGGTTTTCATTGGAAAGCTCTCGCTGAGTACTCTAAGATGAGTACTCATTCAACCAGGTTTCAGTCATTTTTCAGATGTTTGCACCATTTTGTATTGGCAAAATTAGCCACCAGCCTGCATAAGGGTTAACTTAACGTTATAGCTAGGAGGGTATGGAATATCTTTTGTTTATAAAACACATCACCAGGAATCTCATTTTTCTTCTTTTTTTAGAATCGTTGGTTCAAACAGTGCAATTTTTCTTATGAATAGGCTACCACGTAGTTCGATTTAAAGGTATTCGGTTTATAGTCTTATATCCACCGAAGCGCTCACACGACCTTCCTCCCCTAGCAGGCACTGTACACACGTAAACCATTTCAATCCCCCGGGGGATATTCCAGAGCAACTGGCAGCATATAGCGCACACACTCTAAGCACAGCGGCACTTATGCTATTGTAATGGTTACATCTCATAGTTACAGAATAATGGTAAACTTATCAATAAATGACTATTTTGAAGTAATGCGGCACCCTTAAAGAACATATCTGGATGTGTTTCGTTTTTTGGCAAAATGTCAAGACTTACCCTTTACTTGAAAATGAGAGTCTACCATATGAGTATTCATGTCTTTGGTGAGGTGCAAGGTCCTACCTCAACAGGGGATTTTCACGATGAGTATCTTAAAAAACATTTTTGAATGTTCCCATAAGCCTCAGAATTACTAACAGCACGTGGTTTCCATAGTAAATGCTGATTTCCAGGTCCTGTCAGAATTCAAGGTACCTGTGACATGACCTTGCACCTAGACGGGGTTCATATCTGTCATATTCTAAAATACTGGCTTCGGAGACTGTATCTTTATTCACTTTGAGCCAAAAAATGAGTTTAAAATTTTGGTCAAAATGGTCTAGCTCGAAGGAATCTGCATGGCTAAAGCAGACAGCCAGGTCGTTCGGGAGCAATGTGACAAGGAAAACCCCAAGGGCCCAGTGCCTTTTGTGCTCTTGAGGTTACAACAATACAATGTTGCCAGCTCCAGATTCGTGGCGAGTGAACACTGCTCATGTGTCATCTTTTGTTTTAATATCCATTCTTATGGGCCAGCCAAGGACACCAACTAGTGGTGAAAATCGTGGTGTACTAGACTATCATCTTAAGTGAGAACAACTAGGAGCAGGTTCCCTTGTGACTCAGTCAACCCAACCCACTACGGTGAGGGATATTTGAGATATCATAGAACAATTGATCTCTTTCTTCTTGCCATCTTGGATATAGAGGTTCTTGGACGCGTGTGCTAGAGAATGATATTTCTTACACGAGGGGACAGAATTTTCATCTTGGAACGAGACTCTGGCGAGTTCCATGATGAAAATTCTGTCCCTGAGTGTAAGAAATATCATTCTCTAGCACACAAGTTCAAGAACCTATTTCTGCCACGTCCCATAGATAAATAAACAGTAAATAATCGGGGAAGCTTAACATATAATGAGCGTGCCTGAGCACGTGCCTGGCATTTCTAGGTCACATTGCTAAGAAACAAACGTGGTGCATTGTTCCAAATATGGCAATAAAATCATTCCAAATGCCCATTGGGAATGGCCATTGGGAATCGAATTTCTTCAATGGGTATTTTAGCCCCATAGTGGTAGAAATTGTAAAGCTAAATGCTCTATGACCTCCTCTGCTCAGCATCCGCCCTGCTCCCAAGCGTGAGTTCGCAGGTTAGAGTCTCTGCTGGGTCCTCAAAACAGCGGGTTGGCCTGGTCACTTTATAAATGTGCGGCATTGTTGAGGACTCTCTATGGTCCTTCTGCAACTGAAATACCCCTTTGGAACTATTCATAAAGAGAATGATATTTCTTCCCGGTTCCGGGTTTTTATCTCGTCGCGATATGACCTAAGCTGTTGAAAGCGACATAAAACCCCAAACCTTCCTTCCTTCCTTTTACCTCCTCTGCTCTAAATCGCACAGGCCACAAAGTATGGGAGCTAGAGTTCCACCTTCTAACATACACCATTACCATTGATTAAGCTTGCATGACTGACCAATCTCACAATTGTTTCACATTTCAAAATAACGGACAGAATTTTTACAGAAAACAAGTAGCGTTCACACAAAAACTCGCCAGAAGGTCTAAACTCGTACCGCACCTTGTTGGCACATTCCAGTAAACATCATCCATTTTCCACGCTCTCTTCCATACTCTCTCTCTCTCTCTCTCTCTCTCTCTCTCTCTCTCTCTCTCTCTCTCTCTCTCAATGCACTCTAATCTCACTCATGCTCTTGCTGCACCATATTAACAATTTGCTCACGACAACCATAACCAAACGCAACATATCCTGCAATGGGCACATCCTCATGGCTTCCTCAATGGTGTGCAATAGGAGTTGGCACCTCCCAAGGAAACCTAAGTGGGTGTGGCACCCTGCTCGCCTTACAAAATAAGGGGGTGTGTGGATCTGTCTATGGAAGCCATGCAACTTAACGATCCCTTGGTCCTCTTTGGATCTAAAGGCTCTGCTCTCCCTCTCCCCTCTTTCACCTGATAGTATTATGCTCTTTCATTGATCTTCAAAAATGACAACGACCACTATTCGGTAATATTTTATGGCACTAAATGGCTTTTATATGTGCCGATGTAACGTTAAACCCTCATTCATTCACTCACCCAAAAGCAACAATTAGAAGATCAAAAGCATAACCATAGGTGTTACCCCTCTAAGCGTCTCGCACAAATTCTTCAAAGCCAGAAGAGAAAAGCGGCATCGATGGTTCATCTCCATTTAGTGCAAGCATAGAGCAGATGAAAAAAAAATCCAATTTCTACATACCTCTTAAGGCTGATCCATCCTGGGCTGAAATGGGCACAAACGTTAGGGGCCCTATTATATAATCGCTTAATCTTCTTTCCAGCATCCAGCATAGGTTTGAAAGTTCTCAGTCACCTTTACATTCTTATCGTTGTTCTGAAACAAAAAGTGTGATAGGTACAAAAATGGCCTAAGACATAACACTGCATGTCACACTAGAAAACCCATTCTACATATTCTCAAACCCAAGAATGCATTTAGTGAACATCTTGCCTTGGCCAGCCTACCCTGAACACCAAAGACGTCCTCTTCATAAAGACATGCAACCTCACCCATGTGTTCATACGACAGGTGTTCTTATACATATACATATATATATATATATATATATATATATATATATATATATATATATATATATATATATATATATATATAAATATACATATATGTATATATGTTGCAGCCCAACTTCCGATCCTGGCCCATCTTAAGATGGGCTTGGCCCAACTTACGATCGGAAGTTGGGTAGCCCATCTTAAGATGGGCTTGGCCCAACTTACGATGACCCCTAGCCTATCTTAAGATGGGCTTGGCCCAACTTCCGATCTTTAGATACCAGGATGTAGGTCATTTGAAGTTGGGCTGGCCCATCTTAAGATGGGCTTGGCCCAACTTCCGATTTCTAGATACCAGGATGTAGGTCATTTAAAGTTGGGCTGGCCCATCTTAAGATGGGCTTGGCCCAACTTCCGATCATTATAGATACCAGGATGTAACCCTTTATGAATATTCATATGACTTTTTGCACTCTTATAAATATGGAATTTTCAACACTTTCATAGGGCATCCACTTTAAATTACAAAATAATATTAAGCCAAGAAATAAATTGAAATGGGTAGCTAGAATAACCTGATAACTCAAAACATTATTGCTGATTGTAAGCAGAAAAACGAAATAAAAGAATCATGTTTTTACAACAAATTAAAGAGTCATATATATGGAATTTTAAGTTTTTTCAAATTTAATGTAATTCAAAGTTAATTCAATTAGATAATTTGCACAATACTACCTTTGTTATTTATGGGTTGTGTGCTCTTACATTACATAAGCTAGATGATGAATCATTTACAATTTGAATGAAGGAATAGCAATGGTATTTTTCTAATGACTCAAAAAGGGAAAGGTGAATAATTTTTTTCTTTTAAACTTTTTTATTAGTATTTTAGGTATTCTTTAACCCCTTGCAAATTCTTGACATAATTATATAATCATGTGTGTGCCAAAATAAGTGTAAATGCATTAATTGAGGAGGTTCATGTGACTGGCAGGACAGTAGAAATAGACAAAAAACTTGTCAGAATTTACAAAAACATTGTGTCCTTTATCAAGATTCATTAGAGCAGGGCACTTATAGTATCTAGATGAGGTGAGGTAGTAAGAAATGAACATACATGGTTCAAGTTGTAATTGATATGAGATAAGGTGTATGCAGATTGAATTGCTACTTGTACCTAAACGACACATATATTAAATTTTGGCAGATCCAAATTGTGTAAGATTTAGACATTATGATCTTGGATTGGCCAACTTTATACTTTGGATGAAGCAGTTGAGAAAGTTATCTTTTTGGTAGTCAATAGTAAAAGAGGGAAGAGAGAAATATTTATGTTTTAGTTTGAATTATTTTTTAAACCTTTTTTTTTAAATATTGAAGAGCAATGAGTATATCAGAAAACTGGTCGTTGAACTTTTAAAATTGAGACCTTTATTAAGATGTGTCAGAAAGAAGCCCTTAATCCTGAATGTAGATAAAGAAAAGTAATATAGATGTACCATGTTACCTTAATTGGCTAATTATTATGAAATGTTTATACTTTTACAGATATCTATTATAAATAATGTGATAGATATTTATATTTTGTTAGACAGGTAAAAAAATTGTAGGTCATATACAACTTTTTAAACTCATTCTAGAAGCCAGAAAAAAATGTAATCAATCAAGGATTGCAATTAACAGGTGCTGGAATCCAACACAATAAGAAACATTACATATGTAAATTAATCTGTTGTGTTTGAATAATTATATCTTTGTTTTGTTTTTCTAGTCTTTTTTACAAAAGGAGAGGAGAGAATCTCTTAATCAACTTAGGCCACTCCAATTTAATTACTTGTCTTACGAGCTTTTTTTGGAAAAAAAATCCTGTCAGACTCCAAAAAAAAAAAAGAAAAAAGTCGACTTTGGTGTCTTACGGACGAAAGTGGTTTGGAAATTTTCTGTCAGACTCCAAAAAAAAAAAAGAAAAAAAGTGCTAGATTTAAGAATATTCATTGTTAGGGTGATTCAATCAACTTCAGGAGTTAATAAATGCTGTAGTAGAGCCTCATATTTGAGGATGTATATCTCCCACCCTTAAGGTTACAGGGATTAATTGATTTTGATTGATTTTATTTAGTTAAGAATAGGCTGTTAGAAACATCTCCCTACCAATTCTAGTCAGCAGACTCTAAAAAAATAAAAATGAATAAAAAAAAAACATTTTTCAACTTTTTTTTATTCCAAAATTGCTCGTTTCCTACCTCCTGAGCACGTAAGACAAGTAATTAAATTGGAGTGGCCTTATATTCAAATTTCAGCATAATCAGAAGTATTCAGTAGTGTTTAAGTAAAGATTTAACAATAAAATGCAAGTAATTTGTCTCATGAAATTCACATCTTATTCAATAAACAAATATTACAAAAAAAGCTATAAACTTCTAGACGAACACTTAATAAAAAATCATTGCCATCGGAAGTTGGGCTGGGCTGCTGTATTATCTGGGTCATCGGAAGTTGGGTAGCCCATCTTAAGATGGGCCAGCAAAATCCAGCCCAAGTTCCGATCGGAAGTTGGGCTTGGCCCATCTTAAGATGGGCTGGATCGGAAGTTGGGCTGCAACATATATATATATATATATATATATATATATATATATATATATATATATATATATATATATATATATATATATATATATATATATATATATATATATATATATATGTTTATACTTGAATATTATACAATTGGTAGTTCACTGTTTTAGTCATCACAGAGAACAGAAATAAAATGAAACAAGTGAAAGATAAATATGGTCACATTTTTGTCACATTTTGAGCACTTGAACAGTACAGATTGCGCTAAATAAGAACCAGGAATACCGCTCCCGGATTGAAATTACAATATAGAATGCAGGCAATATAAAAAAAACTTACTCCTAACGAATGAATACATGAATGATGGAAGGAATGAATGTGGTTTTACGTCACTTTTAACAGCTTAGTCTTATCGCGACGAGATAGAAACCCGGAACCGGGAAGAAATTCCCTTCTCTTTACTAATAGTTGCAAGGGTCTTTCAATTGCAAAATAACCATAAACAGCACTCCACACGGCCGCACATTTATATAGCAACCAGGCCAACCCGCTTGGGAATATAGCGGAGATTCGATCCAGCGAACTATCGCTTGGGAGCCAGGCATCGTAACACTAGGCCACGGCCGCGTGATCACCTGATTAATGAATGAATCAATCTTTATTGAATGCATAATTGCATACTGTAAATCACTTAAGTTGAGCGGGGACAATAAGATAATAGCGCTCTTCCCATATGCGCTATTGTAAAATTCCCGTCTTTATAAAAAAATGCCGCTATACCTAGATCACGCTATCCAGTATCGTAATTGCACTATTTAATGTTCACGCCATATTTAAGTGATTTACAGTATATGAAGCATTTACAATTAATGAACATAAACGAAAGTAAATAAACTGAGTTTGTTATCACAGTTAGAATTTAAGTGTGGCTTATGAAAAAACATGTTTTCAAGAAAGGGTTTGCATTATTTCTTATATTCCTGTTTTCTGTCTCCCTCTAGATTACTACGGAGGGCAGTCGAGAAGTAGTGGGAGCTGTACGAGCACAGACACAGGGTACACCAGTGCAGCGCGCAGCAGTATACTCTCAGAGAAAAGACGAGTACTCAAAACACAAATGTCACGTGAGTAGTGCATGCATTCGTATGTATGTAGGTGTTAGTATGTATAGATATGTGTGTATGTATGAATGTACGTATGTATATATACATGCATATCTGTGTATATGTATGTATGTACTTATGTGTGTCAATAAGTATGTATGTAGGTAAGTAGTATGTATGTAGACAGGTATGTTTGTATGTATGTATATATATATATATATATATATATATATATATATATATATATATATATATATATATATATATATATATATATATATATACACATATGTGTGTATGTATGTATTTATGTATGCATGTATGTGTGTATGTATGTATGTAATGTTGATATCATTTGTTTTGTATATAAATTTAGGTAGGTAGGTAGGTATGTCGGTATGTATGTTTATATGTACATATGTATGTACGTATGTGTGTATTTATGTAATCTTAATATTCCTGTTCTTTCAATCATTTACATTGCTAATTTTTTCATTGCTAAGTGTGTAGATATCTATAGGATTTTACTATAAAGTTAAGGAGTGGTATACGTAGCTTTATATATATATATATATATATATATATATATATATATATATATATATATATATATATATATATATATATATATATATATATATATATATATATATATATATATATATATATATATTAATATATATATATGTATATATATATATATATATGTATGTGTGTGTATGTGTGTGTGTATATATATACATGTATGTATATATTTACTAGCACTAAGGAGTGCTGCAAAGCTGGTCCTGACTCTTTTGATTGAAGTCGTTCTGTTCTTCTTATTCAGATCTTTCGCAGAGATCAAGTCTCTGTGTCGACGAGGAAAATGAGGTTTTTATCGACGATACTGCTGCAAGACGGGTAAGTCATTAAAGCAATTTTATAACTCATTTTCCAGTCCCAAACCAACCTTTTCCTATTAGTTTACAGTAAAGAAAACCCCTCTAAAGTGACCATATATGCTAGTTCCAATCAAACCTTTTCCTTTTAGATTATAGTAAAGGGAACCCATCTAAGTTAACCACCCCTCCAAGGAGACCACAATTGCCAGTTCCAAACTAACTTTTCCTATTAGCTTTATAGTTCAAAGGTATCCCTCTAATGAGAATAGAAAGACTAATGCATTGACGTATTGGATTTGTCTTTTAGAAATGTCTGGAGTGGATACGTCAGCCACTATATTCATCAAAGTTAGGCGCTTAACAAGTGCGCGACTATAAAAAACTAATGTAGTGCATTTTTCTTTCAGAAACTGCAGTAAAAAATACGTAAACAACAATTATGTTAAAAGTGAATTTCTACCAGCTGTGACTCTAAATCAAATTG
Source organism: Maea johnstoni (assembly GCA_963942565.1). Classification (NCBI taxonomy): domain Eukaryota; kingdom Metazoa; phylum Annelida; class Polychaeta; order Spionida; family Magelonidae; genus Maea; species Maea johnstoni. Next base: position 934,365 of record OZ012699.1, read on the forward strand.
ATGTATGGACTTTTCTTTCAGAAAATGCAGAGAAAAGATACGCCAGCTACTATATACGTTAAAGGTAGGAAACCAAGATGGAAATACAAGCATCTGTTGTAGTAGTAGTAGTAGTAGTAGTAGTAGTAGTAGTAGTAGTAGTAGTAGTAGTAGTAGTAGTAGAAGTAGTAGTAGTAGTAGTAGTAGTAGTAGTAGTAGTAGCAGAATTAGTAGTAGTTGCAGTAGTAGTAGTGATAGTAGCAGCAGCAGAAGTATTAGTAGTAGAAGTAGTAGTAGTAGTAGAAGTAGTAATAGTAGTAGTAGCAGCGGTAGCAGTATGTTCTATTCTCGATACCACTGAGTATAGATGTTTCTATGTTACAAACATAAACGTGACAGATTACTGATTGATAAAACGTTCCTACGGTCTATTGAGATGGGCTATTGGTCGATCAGAATGCAAATAAGTAGCCTGACCACCACGTTGCAATTTTGCGGTACCAAGCTTTCTCAGCTCATGCTTAGGCTCGGCCTAAGGTGTCTATAGTAGCTCTGCATGAGTCGAGTTTTCTTGGATGTCCGCTGCAAGAACCTTGAACTAAGAACTTGTTGTGCTTATCGTAATTCAAAATTTATGTGGGTGTAGGAGGAATCTGAAGATAAAATCGTTATCCTTGTTGTGAAAATGTGCACGGCCGATATCTGCATTCAGTCAGCAGATATCGCACTCAGCCTGAAGGACTCATGCAATATCGATGACTTCTTGCAGACATCTTTCCGTATACCATTTTCACAACAAGGATAACTTTCCGTATACTATTTCCACAACAAGGATAACTTTCCATATACCATTTCCACAACAAGGATAACTTTCTGTATACCATTTCCACAACAAGGATAACTTTCCATATACCATTTTCACAACAAGGATAACTTTCCATATACCATTTCTACAACAAGGATAACTTTCCGTATACCATTTCCACAACAAGGATAACTTTCCGTATACCATTTCCACAACAAGGATAACTTTCTGTATACAATTTCCACAACAAGGATAACTTTCCATATACCATTTTCACAACAAGGATAACTTTCTGTATACCATTTTCACAACAGGGATAACTTTCTGTATACAATTTCCACAACAAGGATAACTTTCCATATACTATTTCCACAACAAGGTAACTTTCCGTATACCATTTCCACAACAAGGATAACTTTCTGTATACCATTTCCACAACAAGGATAACTTTCCATATACCATTTCCACAACAAGGATAACTTTCCATATACCATTTCCACAACAAAGAAAACTTTCCGTATACAATTTCCACAACAAGGATAACTTTCCGTATACAATTTTCACAACAAGGATAACTTTCCGTATACAATTTCCACAACAAGGATAACTTTCCGTATACTATTTCCACAACAAGGATAACTTTCCGTATACCATTTCCACAACAAGGATAACTTTCCGTATACCATTTCCACAACAAGGATAACTTTCCATATAGCATTTTCACAACAAGGATAACTTTCCATATAGCATTTTCACAACAAGGATAACTTTCCATATACCATTTTCACAACAAGGATAACTTTCCGTATACCATTTCCACAACAAGGATAACTTTCCATATAGCATTTTCACAACAAGGATAACTTTCCATATACCATTTTCACAACAAGGATAACTTTCCGTATACCATTTTCACAACAAGGATAACTTTCCGTATACAAATTTTACAACAAGTATAACTTTCTGTATACCATTTTCACAACAAGGATAACTAATAGTATTGCTTTCTCTTCCCCAGAGGTTAAACCACTCCGGCCCAAGGTGTCCATAGTAGCGGAGGAAGAGGAGGAGGATATCAACTATTCCCTCCTGCATGACAAGCGTGATATCAAGTTATCAGCTTCTGCCTCCACGCTGCGCTCAAATCCCGAGATGAACCTTGATCTCGTCTCGTTCTCGGACAACGAGAGTGCGCGAGATATCGGACAGCCATCAAAAGGAAGGAAATTGACGACTTCTAGTAAATCCGCCCTGAAAAAACAAGGTAAGGTTTTATTATTATTCTTTTTTTTTTGGGGGGGGGGGGGGGTTCTTGACCCTTCCAATGCTGAGGCTACTTTCGTCCACAAGGATGCAAATATGTTTGAAAGCCATCCCTGCCATGTTGGTGTTTATTAGAAGGCTCTTATGATAACTATATACACATGATTGGTATTTCACCAGTATATGTTTTCTTAATTTGTTCTTGTTATACTTAGATATATAATTTAACCTTTAAGCAGCTGGTGGCTTATTTGGCCATTACACAATGAGGCAAAAAAATTAAATTGACTGAAACCCCGGCACATAAGTAACATGAACTGGCTTAGATGATTTTCAAAGATCTTTGCGTCCTTGTCCCTTGGACAAAAGTAGCCTCAACATTGGAAGGTTATTGATATACATGAACATCTTTCAAATGGCTACTTCGATAATCATTAATATGCTGTTAATTACTGTCGAACCTTGTTTTTATCTTTCAGCTTACCGACATTCCAAGGCGTCTTCTGAATCACTGCGAGAGTTGGACGAGAGTGGGATGCTCGAGGATGACGAGACTTTGCGCGAGATCCAGAAAGCTCTCATAACGGTGGACATCCACCACGAGGATAAGCAGGATAGCAGCGCCACAGAGGACGAGAATAGCCCACAAAGGTACGGTGTTACATTTCTGTAGTGCCAATCTTAAACGGTGCTAAATATGTCGTCGGACCGTCAATAAGCTTCTCGCAGAAATAGGATTGGCTTGTTATAGTATCTGGCCTGATCTAAGGTATCGTGTATATATATATATATATATATATATATATATATATATATATATATATATATATATATATATATATATATATATATATATATATATATATATATATATATATATATATATATATATATATATATACATATATATATATATATATATACATATATATACACATATATATACACATATATATACATATATATATATACATATATATATATATATATATATATATATATATATATATATATATATATATATATATATATATATATATATATATACATATATATATATATATATAGAGAGAGAGAGAGAGAGAGAGAGAGAGAGAGAGAGATGTATACATAGTATTACATACATACACATATATTTCAGCATGACAAACAGGAAGGTACCATCTCTGAAATCACACAAACGGGAACTAGAGGACATCCCTCCCTCCACTCTGAACAGACACAGGATGAGTTCTCCCGTGGTGATCACGTGCAACGACTATGACGACGACTGTGCTGAAGAGGAGGAGGAAGGTAAGGCATCTGAAACGTCATTGGCGGGGCCCTCAGGCCGCACCTACCTGGGAAGCTGTTTTGAGATGTCCATGGGCGAGATCTCCGTGCTCTAAATCCTGAGGCCGGACTGAATATAATTCTCTATTCTGATTGGTTATAATATAAATGTTGCCTTTGACGCGGAAAATCGTGCCTTCCTTATTTTAATTTAGCATGAAGTTTTCAAATATTTAAAATATTTTAAGCGGACATAAAGTATATTTTTCAGTATAGGAAGGAAAATTACTAAGAAAAAAATTACTGTGTGTATAGACTAGCGCCAGTCTCACAATCACGTCACGGATTAGGGACTGGTATCGCCCACCATCTATTGTTGGGGTGAAGCGGCTTATAGGACTGGCACTAGTCTACTATGTGTATAGAATGAAATCAGGAGACTAGCTAGGACCAGTCCTTCCTGTCTTTTGGACACTCACAGGCAGTTCCTTGAAAACCTTCTTTTTGGAAAGGCAAAACTTTCTATAAAGAATTTCCAATTTTAAATTGTTAGGAGTATTAACCTAAATATTTTCATAACAAACCATCTTTTAAGGCTTTTAAGGAAAATTGCGCTTTTCGCCACAATAGGCTATTGAATGTAATTGGTATAAGGATTTGAAGTGGATTTGAGTAGCTGAGTGTGGGCGGGCAGAACTTTTGGAATTGCTGTTTTGGACAGGCATTTTTGAAATCCTGGCTGAGACACTGAAGACAGGTATCATGGATTACATGACGTTATGGTACTACTCTGTTACCCGCATGTTAGGATCTATATAAAGGATTATATGAATGGGTGTTTAAAGGCACATCGAGACACAAAGGTCATTTAGTGCCATAAAGATTTACAAAAAGTGGTCCTTTGCCATTGTTGAAGAACAATGACAAAGCATACTTATTCTAAGTGAAAGAAGAAAAAGAGGGAGTGTAAGAGCAGAGCCTTCAGATCAAAATAGGACCAAGGGATATTTCAGATGCAGGGTATCCATAGGCAGATCCACACACCCCCCTTCTTTTAGAAGGCGAGCAGGGTGCCCACCAGCTCAGGGTTCCCCGGGAGGTGCCAGCTCCTATTGCAAACCATAAGGTATGCCCATTGCGGGGTCAGATATGTACAGTAGCCAGAGAATTATATTATTCGTTTACATCAGTGTTTTGAATGGTTTGAGGTTATGGAAACCTAAAGAGAATTCCAAAAGTAAAAATACTCCATTAGTCGTGCAATTAACTATATTAGAAATGCTTATTTGGGTATCTTACTTCGTTTCCGGATTGAAAAAATACTCAATTAGTGGAGCAATTACCTATTTTAGTGATGCAAATTTGGGAAACTTACTGCTTTTCTTGATTTGCAAAGCAAGGCTTGTGAGGATTTCTAGCAGTGAAAATCAGGCAAAGACTTACTGTTCCCCACATAAACGATATACACTATACATTCCATGCATGGGTTTCGAAGGAGAGTACGTACATAGACTGCATGTTTACTACAGTTTAACCCATTCACACTCGAGAGTTCCTCTAGAGGTATCGTCTGCTACTTTCATACTTTTGGAAATAACTTGGGAATAAAGCGAAAGTTTGCGAAATATTTCAAGGAGAGTTGTTGTTTATCTTCTGATCAACATTCCTCCTTCAAATGTTTTTAAAAAAAAGTGCTTTTGTAAAGAAAATATTTCCAAAATCGTCAGGCTTCTTTTGGCCACTATGAGTGTAAATGGGTTAATACATAAAAACCTTCAACCATGAATGCTAGTATACATCGAGTCATCTAATGCAAAAAGCATGCATGGAAGTGTGTGTAAATATTCAGAAATTCCTTTTTATTTGACATAGGTTCATTAATTTCCATACCTGCTGATATACGTTTTTAAATGACACTTATCTCGCGCATGAGTTAATTTGCAAAGCCCTTACTCTTTAAGGATATGATCAACAATCCATTCAACGATATGTCCTGATTTAGTGGAATGAATAAAGCATTGCTTTAACCTAATTGAATGCTTAATAGTTCCCCTAGATTCCTTTCGTCTGGATCTAACATATTTTTGACATTTACTTCAAAAGTGGAAATAATTTTACAAAAGGTTTGAAGGAGAATCGTTGGTAGTGTTCCTATTAAACAATTCGTTATCAAAATATTTCCAAACAATGCTTTTGTCTAAAACTTTCGTCAAAATAAAAGTGTCAGTCTGTTTTTGGCCGCTGTGAATATTAATGGAGAAATGACGTTAATCACTTTCTGTCTCTTTATCATTTTCAGAAGCACCAATGCCACGTACACAGAAATCTAAATCTCTCTCCTGTATAGACAACACCTTGCCCGTCGACCCTGAAGAGTTGGCATTAATTAACTTTAAAAATTACGACAAGCGCCGAAGATTGCCGAAACGAATTTTCCGAAGAGATACACCGAAGTCTTGTGATTCTCCAAAAGTAGACAGAGGTGAGTCAGAAATATCCGTACAAACTATATTTGTCTACAATCTTTGTTAAAGAATATATCTTAGGCAAACTTTCCATATATCATTATCTAAAAATCTAAAGGTCTTTGTAGTTTTGGAGAGATCAGCCGGTAATTTAGATGGGTTGGAAGCTACAATTACTAGGAGAGGGACGACAAACGAAATTCCAAACTATTATTATTACTACTACTGCTATTACTACTACTACTACTACTACTACTACTACTACTACTACTACTACTACTAAAAGTATTCGGTTTATAGTCTTGTATCCACTGAAGCGCTCACACGACCTTCCTCCCCTAGCAGGCCTGCA
>OZ012699.1:948000-949076 GCA_963942565.1 Maea johnstoni
ATTCCTCATATTTCCTAACTGTTACATCTCTATCCATTCCCTCTGAGACATGGATCCGTGCGCCGGCCTCCCTATTTTGGCGCACGGATCCATCCCTTTTCCATACTTGCCTAACCCGTGCGCTGTGTTGCGGCAAGCGCCACTAGCTTCATACAACTTTCCACTACTTTCATCTCCACTCCTATGACCTTGTATCGGACTTTCTCTGGGTACAAAAAGTACCCTTCTTCTTTGGCTCGAGCCACATCACGTGCCCGGTTCGAACCAGGCTCGCCAAAACAAGCCCCAGTGTTTCTTATGATGACGTCACGCGGTAGTCCTCCCTGTCTCTCGCCTCGCAGGATGCTGACAGTTTTAACCTCTAAAGTGTGCATGAGTTGTGTCTTAGTATGCCTGGACGTAATCTAATTACAAGGATGTTCGCACAAAGTCAACCACGGCCCAGAATTAGCTAACCCCGCTGCCGGGTTCTTGCCATCACTGATCCTTGATAGAAGTAGGTACTCGATTATTCAGTGTAAATCCATTCCTATCGCTTAGAAAACCCCACTTTGTATATCCCCCATAGGTCAAATTCACCCTCCCATGTTCTTGCTGTGTTATGTTTGTACAATTTGATAATTGGGTGAAAGTAAAGTAAAGTAATCTCTATTTTAATTCGGTATATCTATTACAAGAAACATGGGCTACTAGGGCTCTTGGCCGACTAATTTGTATATAAAATGGTTGTCTTTAGTACAATTTTCTTATCTTATCTTATCTTATCTTATCTTACCTTATCTTATCTTATCTTATCTTATCTTATCTTGTACGTTGAGATTAGTTTTACACCTACGAGTGTACCTAACATGTGTTATGTTTAAACATGATACAGAAGAAATTTACTGTCCGATAATCTTAGTCTCAAGCATTTTAATGTGTGAAGCTTTGTATCTCTCCTTATAGTATTAAGTGTTGCGTGATAATGTATCTTATATAACATATATTTTATATAACAATCACTTGATCAAATATAGTGTAGTGTATATATTTATTACCCATATCGATATGATATGAAATATTACAAATACACAATA
>OZ012699.1:949276-982490 GCA_963942565.1 Maea johnstoni
GAAATACGTAACGAAGGTGCGGCCCCCCTGGGTACCTGAGTGCCCCCCCCCCCCCCCCCCCCCCGGGTCCATTGGTCAAAAGGTGTGATGCACGCGACGCACTTGGTCATATTTAAAATCAACAATGACCTCTTTCTCGCAGTGGCCTGTTTTATTTGCAAGGGCGCTAGATGGCCGACTGGCTGATTGGTCAATTCAGGACTTTTTACTCATGACCTATCGCAAGACCTACCGCAAAAAAGGCATTACAACCGAATTGTCATGGATATCGTAGTTCTATTCGTTTTAGGCAAAAAGTATCAGTCAAAAGTTCATTAAACATTGTCTACAACAAACACCACAAAGTAGTACATGTGCTGCATTTTATTCAAATGTTACTTTTATACAAGCAACACTGATGTTGTGTCAATGTATCCACATATGATCTTGCAACTACTGGACATGTTCAATATTGATGCATCAGCCTAGTCAACTTTCAGTAATATTAAGGTAGATTTTTAAAACTTGAATATCTGAAAACTGAGTTAAATGTAGACAACGGCACTTATGCTATTGTATATAATAATGATGAACTTATCAATAATTTGCTATTCTGAGTTGATATGGCACCCTTTACGCACATATCTGTCTGTGTTTCGTTTTTTGGCAAAATGTCAAGACTCACCCTTTACTTGAAAACCAAACTATACCATTTGATTATGATGGACTATGAAACAGCTCTTGTGAGGCTGGGCTGACTCTCAACTAAGCCTCTAACACACTTAAGTTTTTGCTTTAATTATACAAGCTCGTATCAGTGTGTTAGTTTATTAAAACTTAGTACTTTGTAATAATATTAGTATATTCCAGTTGCTCTGGAATATCCACCGGGTTTCTGTATGTACAGTGCCTGCTAGGGGAGGAAGGTCGTGTGAGCACTTCGGTGGATACAAGACTATAAACCGAATACCTTTACCTTTATATTTGAATTGTATCAGTTATGAATTACTGTTCGTATACCGTGTCCAACACTTAAACTTCTGTCTTATTTGTACCAGCTCGTATCAGTGTGTTAATTCTCTAAAACCTGGTATTTGATCATAATGTCTTGAGATTTATATTGTATGATTTACGAAATGTTGTTTGTATACCTTTTGTTGCATGTCTACAGTCAATAAATAATATATTCATGTCTTTGGTAAGGTGCAAGGTCCTACCTAAACCGGGAATCTGCACGATGAGTATGTTAAAAACATTTTTGAATGTTCCCATATGCCTCAAGATTACTAACAGCACGTGGTTTACGTAGTTAATGCTGCTTTTCAGGTCCTGCCATACTACGAGGTACTTATGACATGACCTTGCACCTAGAGGGGATTCATATCTGTCATAATATAAAACAATGCTTCGAAGACCGTAACGTTATTCAGCCAAAAAGTGAGGTGAAAGTGTTGGTCGAAATAGTATATCCCGAAGGAATCTGCATGGTCGAAGCAGACATCCATGTCGTTTGGGACGAATTTAACACCCGCCCTTTGTCTTCGTGGTTGTACAACAATAGAAAGTCGCTCGGTCGAGATTCGTGGCGGTTGACCACTCCTCATGTGCAATCTTTTGTTTTGATATCCATGTTTAGGGGTAGCCAAATATACCACCTAGTGGTGATGATCTTGCTGTACTAAATTCCCGGGGGGGGGGGGGGGGGCACTCAGGTACAGAGGGGGGGCGCACCTTAATTACGTATTTCGCGGAAGAAGGGGTCTTTTTTAAGACCTCCGCATGTCCGCGATTTTGTAAAAGAAGGGTACTTTTTTGTACCAAGGTACGAAGTATGGGGGTCAAAATCCCCTTGCAATCCACGAAATATACGCGTCTCTGACCCCGAGTGACTCCCAGGTTACTGGGCTTCCGAATCTGCTGCCGCCACTTGCTGCCGCTAAACACGCAGAGGATTATAAAGTCTTAAGTTAAAATACGTGTTCCCGTTCATCCAATGTCAGTGCTTTGATAAAAGAAGGGGTGTTTATTTAGTGGAAAAAATCAGCGTTTTATTAAAATAAGGGTGCTTTTTTGGCCAGAAATCAGTGCTTTAGGGGTATTTTTTAATTTTGATAACGAACGTATGCACCCCCCTGAATACCCAAGTGCCCCCCCCCCCCCCCCCGGGACTAAATTATCACCTTAAGAAATATAAGTGCTGCATTGTTGATGTGTCGATAATTGCAGGGATACATTCGTGATGTATTTGCATAGTTAACCTGAAACTAGGTTAACGTTAGTGTTGAAACATCAACACAATAAACCTGGAACTGCATCAAGAAATTTAATCGTGCACTGAAGATATATCCTTATAATCAACCTGGAACCACATCAAAGATTTAATGCAGTTACCATCTCCATGACGACAACGAGGGATATTGCAGGGCTCCTAATAATTGGACGTTGTGAATAGCATTATTAGGGTTCCAATGAAGGATTATATTATATCATATTATATTATATTATATTATATTATATTATATTGCCTTCCTAACATTTACAATTGTTAAAAGCAATATCAGAAGCCCAATATAGTCCAGTACAACCAAAAAATTAACCAATCAACTAATAGAATCAGAGTGGAGCTGATGATAAATAAGTGCTGGCTTTTTGTCTCTGGTTGTCAATATAATTCCCTATGAGCAGTGAAAGTATATTAGATTTTGTCTTAGTACATGTACTTTTCTTACAGTCATTGACCTTTTTCCATTATTTTCCTTCATAAAGTTTTTTGACGGCATTGAGTTATACTTGATCTGTTGGTACAGGTTATTATATTGCTTTTCGTTATATTGAAATATTGAAATCAAATTAACATTAGAGCAACATGGCTAGTCATTAAGTTCATTAAGTAAAATAAGTTAGCGCAGGCCTAAAATATTCTACCAATAACATTACATTTCCTCCTTATACTCCAAATTTCCTGAAGTCTCTGCAAATATATTATTACTACATATATGGTCAACCGAATGATAAATATTCAGTAAGTAGAAAGGTAGGTTATGGTGATTCACGAAAAAACAAATCAAGTAGAGCTAAAATAAGATGAACTGCCTGCCAATTATTTCTTAAGTATAGATAACTACAATACGTTTGCAAGATCTTTAATTAAGTGTTACTAAATGCTCAGGGGTTTCTAACAGACCCAGCTGAAAATTAGAGAAAACAAAGACTTTTCTAGCAGAAGCGTCATGATACTCTTTAACTAAAGCTAAAGAAGATAGAGTTAATGTATTTATAAACTAAGGAGGTTAACAGAATCTACGAAATGATATATATATATATATATATATATATATATATATATATATATATATATATATATATATATATATATATATATATATATATATATATATATATACACCTACATATATACATGCATACATACATACATGCATACGTACGTACATAACACATACATTGCATTAGTGTATAAGTAGTTTGGTTTGGGGCCATCTAGTATTATTATTAGTGAGGGAATGCTATAAAAAGTAATGTAGTCGAACATGTTCTCAAAAATTCAAAAGTGCTTTGTTACAAAAGAAAAATATAATTTTGGTTTAATCACAATATTTGAACAAATTGGCTAAGGTGGATTTAAAAACAAAATAAAATCTTATTGTCTTTGAAAGGAAAATAATAAACAGGAAAATTACGGTTATATTTTTACAATTATCATGTTATAATTTATTGCATTTATTACTTTAGTGTATTAATGAGGGATTTCATTCTGAAAACTAGCAGATATTAGACAGCAACTTAGCAGTATTAACGACAACTTAAATGACCTAAGGTCAAAATAACTTTTCTCCCTACTAAATGTATAAGTAGCATTGTATTGTATGCTTTATTGGCTACGCACTTAAGGACACAAAAAAACACACAATACAAATATTTTACAAACGTATAATAAACATACCGAACTGAACTCAACATAATAAATAAACGAAACAAAAGTAAAAACAGAACAGAGAACAAAAGTGGGGAAATGAACTGAACACAACACAAATACGTTACTACAGAGGGGTTTTTTTGGGGATTAACTTTCTACAGGGTATACAGTATGCCTAGGGAGCATAGTATAGGTGCTGGTTTGTGGTCATACTACCCATTCTGGACTACATACGCAGTATTAATCTACCTCGCGGATTATTGCAGAATTATACATTCTGCATATATGCTTACTAGAGATAAGCCATATTTTCATCATATCTACCATTTGCGCGTTTGTGGCGTGTTTACACATGAGGGTACTAAATACGGCACCTGGTTCACTAATTATGCCATTTACAACATCATCATTCAACATTGCAATCTCCCGGTACATATCAGTTCTGTAATTGTCATAAAATGAGCACTGCATAACCATATGCCAAGGATCTTCAATAACACCTAGATCGCACCTATTGCAGCACCTGGACCAGTAGGATGAGCGTTTGAGCTTTAGATCATGCGCTTTCAGCATACTGCACACGCACACTAGAGCTGCAATCTTTTCGCAGGTTCTAGTCAGTTTGGGGTAGTTGTCAGATATTATCCACCAATTTAGATAAAACGGTTTTTCAATTGTATCGAACATTCGGGGTCTTACTGCAAGATTGGTGTAAGTTATGCTCACATCCTCATCCTCTCTGGTCCAAACAGCTTGCCAGACAAGTTTTCTCCACATATCTTTACTGTAATACCAACCATTCAAAATCATGTTCATGCAGTTGTCAAAGATACCCACCTCTAGAGAGGTATTTAACAGTTCGAAAACTGGGCTATCGTTTTCGTTCAATCTGCCCTTGTTTCTGTTTAGGTTATACTGAGTTGCTCCTGTTTGTAAGACTTTCTTATATATACACTCGTCTTTCATAATCGTAATGGTTCTCAGGAACAGGAGTTTTTTAACTTGGATGTAACAATTTATGCTTAGCCAGCCTAGAGGAATGTAGGCGCTATAGTTTGGAGATTTGGAGATAAATCTCTGGCACCTGCATCCCACGTAACGCTGGAATTTGCGGAGAGCTTCTATTTCGTCGCCCCTCATAGTCCAGACCTCAGACCCATATGTGACGATGGGTATAATGATACTCCAAAACAGGTTTGCACAGACTTTCATTGTTAGGCCTTTTTTCTTCACACCTACACTGGTTATGGCACTAAATGCTCTTCTGCCTCTCATGATCCTATCCTCTGTCCTAGGCATGTAGTTTTTAAACAAGCAATTTTTAACGCCGACGTGGTCATACTCAATGTACTCACTGACCTTTTTCTCACTTACTTTAAAATTTCTGTACTTAGCGCCTTTATTGCGCTCGTTGCGACTTTCTCCAAATACCATAACAGCGCTTTCCTTATTGTTGTACTTGTAGCGCCACCTTTTGGCATGGTTGCTAACTATAGAAAGTGATCTATCCAACTTGTTCTTAGAGGTACTGCAGGTTGCCATATCGTCGGCGTACCCTATTGGCATAGAGGGTACTCCGACGATAGTGCACCCTACATTACTCTGCTCCAATTTCCTAATGAGTGGGTCTATGAATGCGGTATACTTCAGGAGGGAGAGAAATCCCCCCTGATGTATACCGCACGACATAGTATACCAATTCGAGTACTGACCGTTAATTCGAACCCGACATTGAAAATTTTGATAGGTACGATAAAGTAAGCGCCAACATTTTCCAGTGATGCCTTTCATATACAGGTGATGGAAGAGGCCGTCAATCCAGACACTATCAAAGGCCTTCGCGACATCAAAATATGCCACAAAGACCTTCTTACTAGTGTCCAGATTGACGGCAATGGTCTCCTGAAGAACCAGTGCAGAGTGTATGCAAGATACCCCTGGTTTGCATGCACCCTGCAATGGGGAGATAATGTTCTCTTCCTCCCACCAGACCTCTAGTAGCCTGCGCCATACAACAATCTCGAAGACTTTATTCAGGCTTGTTAGCAGGGTTATCCCCCTGTAATTGTTGGGATCCAACGCACACAAATTGTTTCCCTTGTACAAGGGAATCTGAGTACCAGTACGAAAATTCTGTGGGATGTATTCCAACAATATATTTCGGTTGAACAGCCCTGCCAACAAGCCGTACACCATATCGCCTGCGTTTTGCAAATTTTCTGCAGTAATGGTGTCATGGCCGGGGGCTTTCCCTTTGTTTAGCATCTTAACAGCCTTCATGACTTCGTCACCGGTAATAACCTTACTGAGAAAAGGTCCAACATCGAGCTCATTTGACCACTGCCGTACCTGAGCTGTGATATTATTAAAGTGATTTTGATCGTACTCCGCATCAAATTTCTCTCTGCACAAACTGCTTAAGTGTTTCTCCCACACACCTATGACCTGATCAGTTTCGTGCACAACTTTACCTTCAGAATTGCGAATAGAGGAGGTACCGCAGGTATTTGGCTTACGGGACTTTTTAATTCTGCGCCAAAATTTGTTCCTGTCAAATTCAGCGCACCTAATAGTTTCTTCTATTTCTTTCTTCTCGAATTCTTGCTGAACAAACTTAATTTCTGACCGAAATTTCTTCTTGGCGTTCTTATGTTTCAACCAAATGTCACCTTCTTTTGGCCTGCCACTTAATTTCCACTCTCTGTGTCGCGCCATCTTAATCTTTTTTAATTCCGTTAATTTACTGTTCCAGAATGACCTTATATGTTTTCTGAACCTGCTCTTCGGGAGTTTATCAGCATAGCCAACCATCTGATAATTCAGATCATTTATAATGACATCTACCGTATTTTCTGTAACATTTTCCCATTCGATAGTATGCATTATATCAGAAACATACTTGTTGACAGGAATTGTGTAGCGACGCTGGACAACGTCCGCTTTGAGGTTACTCCATTTTACCCTGGGGCAGTGTACATCTTTATCATCAGGTTGGGAGTCACATCCAATATCAAGTGTCGTAAGAACCACGAAATGATCAGAGGTATTAAGGATTTCATCATGGACGACCTCACACTCGATGACAAGGCTTGCTAGACAACTGGGAATGGCAATATAGTCGCTGGTGGAGGAGCCCATCCCTCCACTAAATGTATTGAGGGGACCTTTGGTGTAATGTTGCATATTGGTTGCAAATAAATCGAACTCATTGAACATTCTAGCTACCTTTCGGCCTGTATTAGTTGGTTGTTTAGTGGATTTACGTCCACCCAAATGACCCAGAACGGCATTAAAATTGCCGCAGAGAATTGATAAGGTGCCATCCTCATTATTGTTTATGATCTCTGCTACCTCATCAAGTACCTCATCATAGCCTTCCACAGAACAGCTGGCTGGCATGTAAACAGAGTATATGTTAATACAACGACTGTCAGTGGTAAACATACTAATGCCGCATATGCGGTCGTGCGTGATCTCCTTGATGGGTGAGATACCCTTAAGGGATTTCCGCCAAAACAGACATACCCCTCCCTGTCCTGGTTTTACGCCATACTCATCAGCCAGCGAGTGTTTGCTAGCGCGAGAAATTGAGTAAAATTCATCGAATAGGTCATCTAGGACATTCAGTCTGTTGGCATGAAGCCAATGCTCGTTAATGGCAATTATATTGTTATTAACCATTAGTTCCTTAAGATAGGGGACTGACGCAACCAACCCACGTGTGTTCCAGGTGGCTATGGACAAACCTTGCTTGTGTTTACATGCAGAACCTATCACAGTTATCATAAATATAAATATATACAGCAGTCTCCTGCTGACTCTGTAGTTGGATATTGTTGTACTGTACATCTAGGGTTTCTTAAAAATACATACTACAAAGACGTCATACAAAGAGTTATGCTGGGGGTCGAGTGTAACACCTGCATAAGGAGGTTCAGGTATACAAAACATATCAATAGAAATTACTATATACACGGTTTTATACACATATACATTAACATACCACCTTGCATTACAGCACTTATACAGTGTCACTATCCACCTTACCTTGTACATAAAGTAGCAGTACTTGTGTGAAAGTAGGCAGGCGCGAATGACACATCTTTTATAGACGATGGATTGTGAATAAGAACTCACTGTAGCACACTGTACAGAGACACATGACTGGTTGGAGCATGTCTCGGCCGCAAGGGGGATAGTGCCTAAATATAGATTACAGTGAGGCATGGTGTATTTATTCTCTACGCGGATGGCCGCCAGTGCATATAGCAAGAATTGCACTATGAAGTGGGAGTACTCTAGCATGTCATGCTCACAGTCATAACAACTTTTGAAAATCACTGAGGTATCACTGAGGTATCACTGAGGTCATATGGCTAGTTAGGAAATTTTGATAAGTGTGGGTGTGTGTGTGCCTAAGCTGTTGAAAGCTACGTAAAACTCCAATCCTTCCTTCATTCGTTCCTTTGTACATTGCTTTATTTGTTACTTTAAGAATGGAAAGAGTGGGGCATATCTAGTGTGTTTTTTTATTTGTGATGCTCCATTCTTCTCATTAGAATTTGTAGGAGAAAAATAAATACCTTCGCTGAGATATAAATTAGAGTGAATGTTAAGAATGAAGAAGTCTTAAAAAGCTTATAATTCAACCAGAAAATATTCTCTTAAAAATGTTACATTCGACAATTAACCCCTATGCTTCTCTTGGCTCAGTTGGCCAATAAAATAGTCCTGAATATGACTGAAACCTTGACACATGGGTACTAACCTGAGAGTACTCAGCGACAGTTAAATGATATATATATATATATATATATATATATATATATATATATATATATATATATATATATATATATATATATATATATATATATATGTATATATATATATGTATATATATATATATATATATATATAGTTATATATATATATAGTTATCCAATGATTACCAATATGACAGGATTTAGATGTTTTTGAAAAACCGTTTCCTCCTTGTGCTTTGGATGAAAGTAGCCTCAGCATGGGAAGGGTTGAGGAGAATAATATAGTCACACCTGGACCACCGTACATGAACATTCAGTTAAAGACTACATTGTATCCTTATTTAGACAGACACAGGTTGTATTCTAGAATTTGAACTCGACCAAAAGCCCATACTCGTTATCTATACATTATTTAGTCAATGGGGTTAGAATTCAAGGACTTTTGATATGATGACATATATATTCATTATATAATCATCAGATGATTGTCAAGAGTGACGATCCTGTGATACAAAGAAGTACATACAAACACTGCATTACAGTGAAGCTTTTTGAAACACGTGAATGGGTTCCTTAAATACAATGGTAATGGTGATGATGACGATAATATCAATAATGAGAACGATGAGAATGATGATGATGATGTGCACTAATGATGTAAAGTGTAAACAGGTGGTTATCAAAACAATGTACTGTAAATCACTTAAACAGGGCGTGAACATTATATAGCGCAATTTCAGTGCTAGCCTGGATAGCGTGATCTAAGTATAGCGCTGAACGGGAACAGCAGCAACAAGTTCAATTAAGAATTTAATAAGGACGGAGATTTTACAATAGCGCATATGAGCAGAGCGCTATCATCGCTATCTTATTGTTCCCGGTATACTTAAGTGATTTACAGTATGCCAATACTCTCAGTTGAAATGATGCAAATTGGGATTTATTTCAAGGTGTATGAATTGCATGCTGTGGTATTTCTCCAAGCTCGATTTCATCAAGTTAATAGTAGGAATTAGGTGTTAGACATTTTTAATGCCTCCTTTGCCTTCGCTGTTCGTTTCCTTGTGATGAGTAAATGACCACATACCCTTGGACGTATAATGATTATGTATTTTAAGACAAAAGAAGTTACGTTAGGGTAAAATGGTCCTTACTCCTACTGTCAAGTGAAGACTGTAAACAAAACGCGAAGGCTATAAAGAAAATATATGCTTTAAAAAACAATAGCTTTGCATTGAAAACCTATACCCAAGGTATTTGCCTATATAACTCAATAGGATGTGTTTTGTTCTGTCTAAATTAGAGTTTATTGCAAACTATAATAAGTACAAGCATACAACAACAGTCTTTATACTTTGCACGGGTCATCAACGTTATTATATTGCTCAAGCGCACGTTAAAGACAATATAGGTCAAGTAAAGACAATATAGGTCAAGTACGAAACGTACGACACTGACATACTTAATGTGTCCTGCACGTAGAGTGGAATCTGTATGATTTTGGACAAAAAACAACTTTGAACTTTAGATTTTAGCGGAGTATAGTTTTTGTTTTTTTGATCTAGATATTTATCCTAGATTTCAATTACTCCTAGAAAGATTTACACTGTTGCGAACGAAAGTACTTAAACTTTACACCATGAATTTAGTTACGCCAAGTGAGATATCTGCATGTGTCCTGCACGTAGAGTGGAATCTGTATGATTTTGGAAAATAAACAACTTTGAACTTTAAACTTTAGTGGAGTATAGTTTTTTTATCTTGATTTTGTCCTAGATTTCAATTACTCCTGGAAAGATTTACATTGTTGCGAACAAAAGTACTTAAACTTTACACCATGAATTCTGCTTTGTCATGAAGTGAGATATCTGCGTGTGTATTATCCGTTTAATCTCTGTAGTATTGAATATACTGTACACGATCTAAACCATTAGAAAACCTGATGACTAATCAATTTTATAGTTCACAAGAGTCGAGAGTCTCACGTTTACTCCATATAAGTCAAGCTTTAACAATTATTTTATCTTAAATTCGTAACTTGTTAAGATTATTTCTGTAATTTTACATTCCTAACTCTTCGTTAACATTTGTCATAATTGCGCTATTCCAATTAAGATAATGACTAGAACAAAGATGGTGCTATCATTAATTGCTAGTCCAGTCTATGCTTATAGATGGCGCCACTTGCTTAGTCTCGGAATATCTCGTCCCGCTGCCGGAAGTAGCATGCTCCAGTAGTCCTTGCCAGCTCTGTGTGAAATAAACATAGGAAAAGTATGTGACTAATACTTAAGAATTCATGCAAGAATTGTCGTCTGGGTCGATAATTCTTTTGACGATAACTTTCGAATTGAGAATGATTTCACAAAATATTTGAAGGAGAGTTGTTAGAATTGTTCTGCGCACCATTTCTCCTTCAAATATTTTGCCAATTGTGCTAAAGCCTGAAGGATATCATCAAAATAGTCAGGTTGGTTTAGGCTGGTGTGAGTATTAATGGCTTAATCTCTGAACAAATTACAATGGTCTCGCCATATACGAAAACACGGTTACAAAAATGTTAAATTCTAATTCAAGCCTGAGCCACAATACTAGTACTGCGACTAGAACTTTCTGCTATCAGCTTAGCTTTTCGTCAATATTCTTTTAGCACTGAATAATACCTTTAGGACTCAGAAAGCTGAAATGACTGAGAATACGCAACATAAGGTGACAAAACTGCATAACTGGTATTTTTACAGAAATATAATTTTCGCTATTTTCGCGCTCCCCATGTTAGCGCCAAAGTAGCATCCTTCAAATAAATATCCTGCTTTGTACTACTGTATAGTTTGAGTGCTTGAATGCGCGAATTTAAAGTGTCATAAATACCCTCCAGCAGGGCTGTAAAGCGAAATTGTCAGCACTCCAAATCAGAGCCGTATATAGTATGCAGTTTTCCCTGGCCGCCTCAATTAAATGCATTACCTGACTTCGTGTTTTTATTGACATGGATGTCTCTACAACCAGGAACTGACAGACGTTCGGTCGACTGGTGCAGGAATCAAATGCCTGTACTGTAAGCTATAGTAAAAAACGCTGAAGGAACAGAAACATGAAACTGCGTCTGCCTACCTGTCCCCAATGTGAGTGGCGTGATGTCCTTTCAGATTCTCTCCCCACTGATCATTCATGTCCGCACCTGGTGGTCGCTTATTTCCGCGCTCTGAGGCCAGCTGCAATAGAACGGAATATAGTAATCCCATAGTGACTGTTTAGACGGGCAATATGTTTATTTAGTGCACCTCTGCCGTGAAAAGGTGAAAAGAAACAAGTACGGTTGTAGATGCAAAGCATCAATAGTCAAAAGGCGGGGCCAAGTTATTTATGAACTTGTGAGGGAACCGGATGTATAAAGAACATTAATTAACATTATAGAGGAAAATAATTTATAATGACTAGATTTGTATCATTTTTGTAGAAATAAAACAAATATCGGAATTGTAGGCGCAAGCTGGAGGAAATCTCTTGGGTGCGAAGCTACTAGGGTACGCATCAGTTTGGTTACGAACCTTTTTGGTTACGAAGTCTCCTGATTTCATTCTATACACATATTAGACTAGTGGCAGTCCTATAAGCCGCTTCACGCCAACAATAGATGGTGGGCGATACCAGTCCCTAATCCGTGACGTGATTGTGAGACTGGCGCTAGTCTATATACACAAGAGTACTTTTTTTCTTAGTAATTTTCCTTCCCATACTGAAAAATATACTTTATGTCCGCTTAAAATATTTTACATATTTGAAAACTTCATGCTAAATTAAAATAAGGAAGGCACGATTTTCCGCGGCAAAGGCAACATTTATATTATAACCAATCAGAATAGAGAATTATATTCAGTCCGGCCTCAGGATTTAGACCACGTGACGTCTGCCCATGTACATCTCAAAACACCTTCCCAGATAAGGCGGGCCTGATGGCCCCGCCAATTACGATGGAGCGGAATCAAGTAAGCCTTTTTTGACTCTCTAGAAGGGCAATACTTTTATTTAATGCACTTCAGCTGTGGACTGCAATTACGATGGAACGCAATAGAGTACGCTCATAGTGACTGTTTAGACGGGCAATATTTTTATTTAATGCACCTCAGCTGTGGACTGCAATTACGATGGAACGCAATAGAGTAAGCCCATAGTGACTGTATAGACGGGCAATATTTTTATTTAATGCACCTTAGCTGTGGACTGAAATTACGATGGGACGCAATAGAGTAAGCCCATAGTGACTGTTTAGACGCGCAATAGTCTTATGTAATGCATCTCTGCTGGGAAAAGGTGAAAAGAAATTATAATGGAATAGAGAAAGCCCTTACTGACAGTCTATACGGGCAATATTTTCATTTAATGCACCTTTGCTGTGATGAAATATTACACTGGAATAGAGTAAGCCCTTATTGACTGTCTGGAAGGGCAATAATTTAATCTAATGCACCTCTGCTGTGAAAAGAAATTACAATGAAACAGAATAGAATACGCCCTTATTGACTGTTCAGAAGGGCAATATTTTAATTTAATGCACCTATACTGTGAAAAGAAATTACAATGGAACGGAATAAACGAAGCCCTTTTGACTGTCTAGAAAGGCATTAGTTTAATCTAATGCACCTCTGGTGTGAAGAGGGGAAAGGAAATTACAATGGAAAGAAATATAATCAAATTTGGAACTAAAACTATTGTATTACAGAAAACGATGAAATACCTGCATTTGAAAGTGGCTTATCATATGTAGCGGCGTAAGTCAGATTTTGTGTATGTTACCCATAGTATCTGAATGCTTTTCTGGTAATATCACTGATGTATTTGGAATGGAATGGAATGGAATGGAAACACTTCTAAAAAGTGTTGGGGGCAGTTGCACTTTGTAGGGGGTTAAACCGTAATCCCCTTCATCAGCGATTAAATTGCATTAATAAGATGGTTACAATTTACACAAAATGTTAGACATACAAATATCACTAAATAAACAGTTTATTTTCCTCACCTCCTCTGCGATCTCTCTGATGTGGTAAGGTTCAAATCCACAACAACCACCTATGTATCTTACTCCCAGATCATACGCCTCCCTGGCAAACAACCTGGCATCCCAACGTGTGATGGAGCGAGGCTCCAAGGCTGAAATAGTTCAAATATATATATATATATATATATATATATATATATATATATATATATATATATATATATATATATATATATATATATATATATATATATATATATATATATATATATATATATATATATATATATATATATATATATATATATATATATATATATATATATATATATATATATATACTGTATATATATATATGTATATGTATATGTATATGTATATATATATATATATATATATATATATATATATATATATATATATATATATATATATATATATATATATATATATATATATATATATGTATACCCATATCAAATATTAGTTTGATTAACATATATTAGCTTCATTTAGATCATAAGATGGAAAAGGTTCGAGTGTTATACTAGTTTGGTATTCATTACTTTGGCAAGTGAGTCATGTTAACTTATTGATGGAAGTGAAATTTAAAACGTACGGCTTCTGCCGCATACTACAAGTATTTCCGAGGCATGTGATTGGTGAAATGCAGCCAATTATGAAACAAAATGGCCACCTACCATAAGGGTATTCCGGAAGTGACGTCCACCCGTGTACCTGGTTCTCCGCCTCCTGGCAGTGGAACCCTAATGGCTGTGCCATGAGGTAGGGTTTCAAGCCAACCTTATCCAGGGCTGCCTTCATCAATCTCAATGTCTTGATGGTGGAGTTTGGATCAAAACCGCAGTTAGCTCCAACGATGTCTGCCCCTATTTATATAATATATATGTATATGTGAATACAGTTGTTAATATTGGAAATTGAATTCACCAAGTTTAAGTTATTCGTATGACATCCTTGGTTCGACTAGATTCTTCATGTTGTTTGCAGAAACTAAAGTCTTATATCGAGGAGATAGAACCCGGGAATCTGGAAGCTTTTAGTTTTCTTCTTCAATAATGACAAAGCAAAGAGCCCTTCGTAACGTAGGACTAATGGAATTAGTAGTGATTAGGTCATCATAAAGCTATAGGCATTTGTGTGAATATCTAACCTAATACTTAGTTTTCGAATTAGTAGTGATTAGGTCATCATAAAGCTATAGGCATTTGTGTGAATATCTAACCTAATACTTAGTTTTATCTCGTATATGACGCTACTAATGAGGTACTTTCAACCCAATAAAGAAGTTAACGCACACGTATATATATATATATATATATATATATATATATATATATATATATATATATATATATATATATATATATATATATATATATATATATATATATATATATATATATATATATTCATATATGTATGTATGTTTATATTGCATGTATGTATGTATGTATGTATGTTTACATGCATGCATGTATGTACGTACATGTGTGTGAGTGCGTGCGTGCATATGTATGTATGTTTATACTTATGTATGTATGTATGTATACACATGTATTGTATGTATGTATGTATGTCTGTATGTTTGTTTGTATGTAGATAGGTAGGTAGGTGTGTGTGTGACTTGTTCTTGTTCATATAACAACACCCATATAAAGAGTCATTAAGGTGCCATCCGATAATCACCTGCTCTAGTCATCCTGACCGCGCATTCGCCCGGCGAGACGTCCTTCAGGTCTCCGCGAATAGGACACAGCTTCATGGTGGCAGCAATGGGCAGACCTGTAGGCTTCAAAACCTCCAATGCCCACTCCATCTCCACGATGTCACCAAAGAACTAGAATATGAATATAAAGTAATCGCAAGCATAAACAGCTTGATACATGTATGTATGTATGTATGTATGTATGAACATATATGAATGTATGCCTGCAAGCACACATGTATGTATGTATGTATGTATGTATGTATGTATGTATGTATGTATATGTTTGTTTATATGTATATATGTCTGTATGTATGTATGTATGCATGTTCGTACATACGTATGTACGTACGTACGTATATATGTATTTTTGTATGTATGTATGTATATGTATGCATGGATATATACACATGTACGTGCGTACGCATGTATGTTTATATGTATGTATGCATATACGTATGTTTATATGTATGCATGTATGTAATCTATTTAACCTAAATACGAAACTATAACAAAAGGGGAGAAACTGCGCTATTAGCAAATATGACGAGGAACCTTACAAATGGTGTCTGATACAATGTAATGAATTATAAAAGAAATACATAAAGAACAGACACGTATTTCCTATACCAGTCAACTGGACGCCTGCAGGTGCAAAAACCCACACGTAACATGTCCGGCTGACTGGTGCAGCAATTATATGTCTGTACTGCACTGTCTGGAAGCATTTCGTACCTCGGCTAGGAGAAAGTCCACCTTTGCCTTGATAAAGATCTCTACAATCTCCCTGAATTCTCTCTGGACCTCCTCCTTGCTGCCTTTATTGAGAAAGGTGAAGGTTCGGTTGATTCCTGCACAGACCAGGGTTCCGCCCTCCTGGGCTACCTCCTGTGCGTTAGTGCACGCTGCAATGTTGATGTCCGAACTCTGGAACAGTATACACATTTTTGAAAACCATCTAAACCTAGTCATGTTGGTATTCATTGGATAGCTCTTGCTGGGTACTCTCATATGAGTAACCATGTGCCAGGGTTTAAGTCATTTTCAGGTATTTTTGGATGATTTTGTATTGGCCAAATTAGCCACCAACAGCATAAGGGTTAAGAGTTCCTCTAAACATGTACGTCTGGACCCGTGATACTAAGAGCTCTCTTTAAAAATATTTGAAAGTAAGTTGTTTTTTTTGTAATATTGTGTGTAACATTCAAACATTTTCCTTAATTTGTTTTTGCCTCAATTTCTACACCATTATATGTCAGTTCTGCATGCATACCTCAATCTCTACTCCATGATACTTCAGCTTCCCCTCAGAGCCGTTGAAAGAGTAGGTTTGAATGACATCAGCACCTGCGCGGACATACTCCCTGTGAAGCTCTTTCACTGCAAAGTATTACAAAAATACGATGAATGAATAAATCCGATTGAGATATCAAGTTGAACGTTGCTTTGGAAATGAATATTTCCCACTACCACATGCTGCAAACAATACTGCTCTGGACGCGAGGTTCCGGAACCCGCCGATAGGCGGCTTCAAACACGTCGAATGCCTATGTGGAACGCCTTGGCTTGTTTCATTACAGAAAACTTGGTTCTTCCAGTTATGTATGATAGCGTCCACTCTGTTTTGGTCAAACAGCATGGATACATTCAATGGACTAATTGTACTAGGAATACACTTTTAGGAAATTAAATAACCTTTTTTAAATCAGTGAAATTAGCGATTTTACAGTTTTGATGACGTCACAAGTAATTGGAAGCTAATTATAGAACGCGACGGGGGCGACGCGTAGCTATAGCGGCGTTGACTTACACTACAGACCTGTAGTGTAAATGAACGCCGAACACAAACACGGTACAGTCAACCTCCCCCCCCCCCCCCCCTACTACACCCATTCTACTGCCGACACATGGCATCCAACCCTTGTTCTTATTCAGATATGAAAATATGTGATAGATAGACCCCAAGGAAGCTTCCGAGGGGTCTATGTAGCTTATACCACTGTTGACTGCCTTCCACCAATCACAGGCCGAGAAAGGCTTGGCAGAGCACTCTTCCTAAATTCCCTTCGGTAAAACATTTGGGTTAAGCCAGCTTAGAGAACAAAGGCTTGAAAAGTGTGGGTTATGTGATAGAAAGAACACGAGGGGCCGTAGGTTATGGGGGAAAACCCAAGTTTCCGCACGAGTGCGCAGCACGAGTGGGGAACCGAGGGTGGTCCCCCATAAACCACAGGACCCGAGAAGTTCTTTCTATCTTGTAGCATGGCCAGCTCCCTTCAGGCAATCTCAGGCCGAGAGAAAGGTAGGCTCCAGAACACAGGAAGTACAGGAAAGGAATAGTGAAGGATAAGGGATGGCAAGGCATGCAGATTCCTCTCGATTATCTGACGTTAATAGGACACATAGTTTAGCGCTCTGGCAATGGAGAAGGTAGGATATTCGGGTGAGCAGTGTGTGGGGGTACACATCATACCTCATGGTAGATTCATGTTTAGATGTCTTTATTTCGGCTATTGTAAATATCCAACAGAATACCCTGCTCTACGGCCTTCCCTGCAGTGTCTTATCACATCGGAGACGCACAGATTTAAAATGATGTTGATTTTCAGTGCAGAATAATGGTATCTCTCTCTCTCTCTCTCTCTCTCTCTCTCTCTCTCTCTCTCTCTCTCTCTCTCTCTCTCTCTCTATATATATATATATATATATATATATATATATATATATATATATATATATATATATATATATATATATATATATATATATATATATATATATCTATATATATATATATCTATATATATATGTATATATATATATATATATATATATATATATATATATATATATATATATATATATATATATATTTATATATGTATATATATATGTATATGTATATATATATATATGTATATATATATATATATATATATATATGTATATATATATATATATATATATATATATATATATATGTATATATATATATATATATATATATATATATATATATATATATATATATATATATATATATATATATATATATATATATATATATATATATATATATATATATATGGTCAGTGAACATCTCTTTGTGGGTGAGACAAAGACAGCTAACCGTGTTCTTCAGGAAATAAGAACACACTTTTCGAGGCCTGTGATTGGCTGAAGGGAGCAGGCCATGCTACAAGTCCTATAACCCTACACTTTCCGAGGCCTCTGATTGATGGAAGGCAAACAACTGTGGTACAAGTGCTGATTATAAATTTGAAATTTGTGGCAAGTTCTATAGGCTGCACACATCCAAGAAGCACAATACAGCAGGCCAAAGAACGACTTATGATATCAACACACAATCTGCAGTTAGTGAGTTTTTCTCACTTTTTTGGAAATTTAGACATATGGCATTCCATTACGAAGGGCTTGTGAAATCATACAGTCATATGCATTTCTTCTATTCACATTTTTTAAATTGGCATTTAGTCAATCGATTTCTTTTTTGCAGACCTATATCTATCCCTTGCTATGGAGTTGACTTGATCCTGCTTTCCTTTCCATTCATACTATCTTGTATCTATATTGCACACAACTGCATTCTTGAATACCAACACATTGTAATTAGCTATAAATCAGAGTTCATTTTGCTGATAAAAAAGCCAGAGCTGAATAAAAATATTACATATATTACTAAGACAAAAAAGCGTGATTTGATGATTTCACAACCAAAAACATCAGCTTTGATTGAACATTCATAGGAGAAAACATGTCCTAGAAGTGACTTTAGTATCTAACAATTTAACCAACTCCTGACTATTGGGAAAGACAATTAAAAGTATGCATTCGTTTTTAGCATAGTTGCACTATTATGACTGTACACGTCTATTCCGAATAATCCCCTATGAAACAGTTTTGAACACTTCGCGTTTTGGACAAAAAGTATCGATTTTCATATCAACTAAAATTTGATGATTCAGTATTTTTCAGAATATTTTTTTGACTATTCTTCTGTGTATGTGAAGAGAACTTTTGGCATACAATGTATTATATAACGATAGGTAATTACCAGTTTTGGTTTTCCTTTGTACCATTCTTAAAATGTCTGCCAAAAAGGTTTGATTTCACCATCAGTAGTTCAAACCCTAATCTGATGAGCTGTCGTTCTTCCTTGCATGTTTGGTTAGTGCATTGTGTAAAATATATAGACAAATTAACATCAAAATTAAACAGCAATTTGGACCTATAAAGAGTTTGGGTTTAAACCTTATTTTTTAAATTCTTTGACCTTAACAAATTGTTACAATATACAACCAAACAATGCTTTTGTCATAGCCGAATACTATCTCAGACAGTTTCAGTATTGTAAAGGGGTAAGTTGCACAAGGAAAGAGACCAATTATGCACAAAAAGTTTGTATTGTTAGTTTGCATAATCTTTCTAAAGCAACTGTAAAAAATGAACTCGAGGATCCCATGAATAATCGTCGTTTTTAAACGGAGCACCTACCAACATTTATGCACTGGGGATCATCAAAGTTCATAAATGTAGAGAAAAGATCAACCTAAAGGAATGGATATCACATACATTTTTTTAAATGTTTGCTCTATTTAAATTCCATGACAATATCTTCATTATTTTTCTGTTGATAAAATGTGTATTATTCATCTTTTAGATCTTCGGGTCATCCTCGGAACAATGTAGAAATTTGAAAAGTGTAGTAACTTTCCATCAATAATACTAGTACTCTATGCTACTAATAAACCAAATCCATACATACATACACACACACGCGCAAAAACACACCCGTACACACACACATCAACTATACGTGATATGTGTCCAAGAAATGCATTTATTAATAGATAATTACATGCAATCCTATACTGCATAAACAAGTTGTATTTGGAATATATCTAAAATTGAATTACTAAACACGACAGGAACTGCATTCCATGATTTACAGATATGTGTCAGATTATGTGAATACTTCGAATGCACAAAAGTAATAAAAAAAACAGTCTGGGTCAATCGTATAAAAAGACACTAATTGAACTTTAAACAGTATTCTCAAGGTAGATTCATAAATTCACCTCTGCACAAGTTCCTAGGTCACGATCAGTTAAAAACGTGAGAGGAAATTTCCAGTGATAAAAAATGTTTATCATGGTATACTCTAACATCTTTTGATATTTCAATTGTACACATCTTACAATCCATATTCAAATAATATATTCCGTCCAGTCGGATGCACTAAAATTGTCATGATAGAGATTCCCTTCATTTTGGACAACCCAGAGTTTACAAACAATTCTGCTTTAAAGTTCTCATTTATCCCGTTTTGCCAGCATTTTGATCTCACTTCTCACCTAATCAGTAGCTACTTCTCCTCCTCTCTAAAGCCCTCTTTACACGCAAATGTCGACCTGCGTATTTGAGCAAGGTTTTGAAACACAACAATTAACATTGTAATGCTACTACTGTGCTGTACTACTACCACTACTATTACTACTACCACTACTATTACTACTACTACTACTACTACTACTACTACTACTACTACTACTACTACTACTACTACTACTGCTGCTGCTACTACTACTACACCGTACTACTACTACTACTACTACTACTACTACTACTACTGTTGCTACTACTACTACTACTACTACTACTACTACTACTACTACTACTACTACTACTACACTGTACTACTACAACTCCTACTACTACTACTACTACTACTACTACTACTACTACTACTACTACTACACTGTACTACTACAACTCCTACTACTACTACTGCTCCTACTACTGCTACTACTACTGCTACTACTACTACTACTACTACTACTACTACTACTACTACTACTACTACTACTACTACTACTACTACTAGATCGAGTATAAGATGTTTTCTTACCCGCCTCTGGGAACTTCACAGTGGCTTCAGGGGTAAAGCTTCCAAAATTAACATATCCTCGTCTTTCATATTTGAGCAAGTTTTTGAAACACAACAATTAACATTGTTCTACTACTACACTTTACTACTATCACTACTACTACTACTACTACTACTACAGTACTACTACTACTAACACTACTACTACTACTACTACTACTACTACACTGTACTACTACGACTACTACTACTACTGCTGCTGCTGCTGCTACTGCTACTGCTACTACTACTACTACTACTACTACTGCTGTTTCTGCTGCTGCTACTACTACTACTCCGACTACTACTACTACTACTACTACTACTACTGCTGCTATTTCTGCTGCTGCTAATACTACTACTACTCCCACTACTACTACTACTACTACTACTACTACTACTGCTGCTGCTGCTGCTGCTGCTACTACTACTACTACTACTACTACTACTACTACTACTACTACTTCTACTACTACTACTACTAGATCGAGTATAAGATGTTTTCTTACCCGCCTCTGGGAACTTCACAGTAGCTTCAGGGGTAAAGCTTCCAAAATTAACATATCCTCGTCTTTCCAAGGAGAAGCCCATGCTTCCATCTCCCACCACTGGACCCTCTGCTAGTCTCTCCAAGATTCCCTTCTTCACCATTGTGTAATGCTGGAATGTGCTCGCTGAGGATCCACAACCTGTATCTACTTTCCGAAATTCCAAACCTCTCGCCTTTATAGTAAAATACCTTCGGGCAGGTTTTATTCAGTCACCCGGATTATGCTAGACTTACCTTTAATCAGTCGTCTGAACTTTTTTGACAAGGGATCGAAAGTATTGTGAAACTTATTGACTTTGATAATAAAATCTATAATGATAATAACAATAATAATAATAATGATAATAATAATAATGATAATAATAATAATAATAATAATAATAATAATAATGATAATAATAATAATAATAATAATAATAATAATAATAATAATAATAATAATAATAATGATACTAATAATAATGATAATACATTTTGAAAAATAAGTCTATAAAATTGTTGACCTGGAAAAAGCAGTTAGATCAAGTAAACTCAATAGCAAATTAGGGCCAGACTGTTACTCAAATAATTTTTTTAAATTATATATTTTTGGACGAATAGAAATTGTGGATCTTCAGGTATCTCGATGAGGCAATAAAACAAGTAAAAATGTCTACAGTATCTTAAAGACATTATCCCCACTGATTGCTAAACAAAGAAAACTGAAAAAAAAATCGATCTCAAAAACTCGAGACCTCTGACTTTTTTTATCTCTATTTCTATCTTATTAGGTATGGTGGCCAATAGAATCAAAATATACTCTTCCTGAAGTTATTATTGAGGACTAAACCGGTTCCATTTCGTGACGTTTCACAGGGGAAGAATAGTGTGTGATACTATTGATCATTACGAAGTTGAAAACAAACATGGTATTTTTAATTAACTCGACTTCTCGAAGGCATTCGACTCTATTGAATGGAATTGTATTGCAGATGTTTCTGAACTATTTAACTTTGGGGATAAGTTCACAAGGATGATACAACTTTTCGAGGAAAATTCCACATTAAGAGTAGAACAAAAGCTGTCACTTCTCTGGCCCAATTTCATTATCAAGAGGCTGTAGACAGATTACGAGCGCCAAAACAACTAAAAAAACGTATACGATCTCCCGACTTTATGCCTTTGCAAATTAAAAGACAATGGTAAATATATATACATGTTTTTAGTTGTCGTCAATTTTACGGGCCTCTACGATTTCTCCGGCAAATTTTCCTTACTAGTAAAAACATCTCTGGGTGTGTTCAGATTGTTACACTTGCGAACGTTTCACTTTTCCAGCCGCTACGCGCCTACGGTTGAACATCGCGTCAAGAGGCTGTAGACAGGGTGATCCTCTGTCCTCATTTGTATTTTTCTTGTGCTCTGTGCAGAGATGTTGTCTCGTATTATGAAAGAGTGGGACAATTCAGGGGAATGAATGAATGAGTATTTAAAAGCACATCGAAACACAAAGGTTATACTGTAGAATAGGAAATATTCCCAAGCATGTAAGTAATCCGAATTTACCGAATTAGAGTGTATCGGTATAATTAAATTTGGATCAAAATCTGCCCCCATTTGTTAATGTGTAATAATGACTGTTCGGTAAAATTAAATTTGGAAAGTTCATTTTTGGTCAAACTTGGTATATTTGCACCCGGAATAATTTCTTATTCTACAGTATAGTGCCATACAATTTTACGAAACAGTGGTCCTTTGTCACTTTTGAAAAACAATGACAAAGCATACCAATTATAGGTGAAAGAAGAAAAAGAGAAAGAGTAAGAGCAAAGCCTTCAGGTCCAATGAGGACCTATGGATCTTTTAGATGCATGGTATCCATAGAAATATTCATACATCCCCTTCTTTTATAAGGCGAGCAGGGTGCCACACCAGCTTAGGGTTCCTAGGGAGGTGCCGACTCCTTTTGCACACCATTTAGCAAGCCAATAAAAGCTAATAATGTGGGCCCCTTGTGGGGGAACAACTTCAGGGGAATTAGGGTGTATGCTACTGATTTTAAAGTGCCACAATATGCTGATGACATGTCACTGCCCTGGAAGGTGACGTACAAAGTGTCATAAACATTTTCAGAATCCTACAAATCCCAATTTAAAAGGATTGGTTACTTAAGATATCAATTCAATTGCTGATCTTCTAGACTCATATCCCCTTTACCCTTGGAGATATTCACAGAAACATATCATGTTAGAACATTATGACGTTGTGTGCAACAAAGGCACTGCAACTCGATTCGATTCGAAATTAAAGTTCAAGAAAACATAGGCATTTACGGAGTAATATTTAATACAGAAAAATATTCAATAAATTCATATATGAACTTGATGAAATGATTTATCAACTGACTTAATTGACTGGCACCTTTTTAAATCACGTCCAGATGAGAACATTTTATGAACTTGTTTCAGGAGCCAAACAAAGGCATGCATAGCAGCAGTTGCAGGTGCAACATTTGCAGCAGCAGTAGCAGTAAGAAAGAAAGAAAAAATAGTATCAAGTATATATAAAAAAGAAAAATAGTATAAAGTGTATATATATATATACTTAGTATATATATATATATATATATATATATATATATATATATATATATATATATATATATATATATATATATATATATATATATATATATATATAAATATATATATATATATATATATATATATATATATATATATATATATATATATATATATATATATAAAGAATGTTTATATATTTTCGATACAATTTTTCTTTCTTTCTTATATATATATATATATATATATATATATACATATATATATATATATATATATATATATATATATATATATATATATATATATATATATATATATATATATATATATATATATATATATATATATATATATATATAAAGAATGTTTTTATATCCTTGATACAATTTTTCTTTCTTTCTTGTTTTCCAGGAAATTCAAGGGCCATGTATTATTGAATTGGGATTGGAGGGATCTAAGGACCCATAAGTGGATGTGTGTTACGCATGTGCTACGTATCTCAAGGCTCTTCCATATCTACATCTTTATTGAGCAGGGGCAAGTTCCAGTGGTTGGACTAGCATTCGCGGAAGAAGCAAGAGCAAATATTTACCCACAGAGGGCTGCAGAAAAGCGCTAGAAGAAGTAACGATTTTCACCGCATGGTGTCGCTTCTATGCGAACAACTTCTAAGGACAGGAGCAGGAGTGAAAATAACATGTCGTCGATCAACTTTTTTTCTTGCCCTCCGTGGCGATAAAATCGATTGTTCTTGCTCTCCCTAGAGATGGGATCAACGGGGTAATATACCAGTGCCAAACAAATACTCAACAGTAGGCGATGCCATCTGAACGAAACAACATGGAGCGAGGGTTCGAGACGGCCTTGAAAGTTCTGGGAATCATATTCTCAGTAACTTTACATGATTGCACGGGTAAGCATTGCAACTCATTTCTTTAAACTATATATACTGCTGTATTTGTATCAATGTTTTAATTGTGCGGTGTTGGTAGCATTGCTCTTGCGGTTGTATATCTAGAAGAATAAGAAGGAGACGACGAAGACAGAGTAGTAGTAGTAGTAGTAGTAGTAGTAGTAGTAGTAGTAGTAATAGCAGTAGTAGTAGTAGTAGTAGTAGTAGTAGTAGTAGTAGTAGTAGTAGTAATAGCAGCAGTAGTAGTAGTAGTAGTAGTAGTAGTAGTAGTAGTAGTAGTAGTAGTAATGCTAGTAGTAGTAGTAGTAGTAGTAGTAGTAGTAGTAGTAGTAGTAGTAGTAGTAGTAGTAGTAGTAACAGTAGCAGCAGCAGCACTAGTAGTAGTAAGCAGCAGCAGCAGCAGCAGCAGTAGAAGAAGCAGAAGAAGCGGTAGTACAAATGATAGATGCAATTCAAATTAACTCAGATATGCGGT
The DNA here is from genome assembly GCA_963942565.1 of Maea johnstoni. Taxonomy (NCBI): domain Eukaryota; kingdom Metazoa; phylum Annelida; class Polychaeta; order Spionida; family Magelonidae; genus Maea; species Maea johnstoni. The sequence continues at coordinate 975,133 of OZ012699.1, forward strand.
TGGAAAGAAACGTCTAGATACAGTTACATGTTGTCTGCACAAGTCCAAAATCCTGCTGTTTGAGAAATAGCAGGGCGCTGCTGTTTGCGGGGAACAATACAGTTGTTTACCAATAGTAAGGTTGGAATATCGACAGCCAGACTTCCCCTCTTGCACCAAGCTTACACATGACGCATACATCTACCCTTCCAATTCTGAGGCTACTTTTGCCCAAAGCACAAGGATGCAAATATCTTTAAAACATCTAAGTTTGCCATGGTGGTATTCATTGGATTGCACTCGCTGAGTACTTTCAGACGAGTACCCATAAGCCAGGGTTTCAGTCATTTCTCAGGGTAGTTTTGCATTAATTTGTAACGGCAAACGCCCCCCCCCCCCCCCTCCCGCCAGCAGCATAAGGGTTAAGGACAGTAGCACGCTAATTACTACTATCCTCTATTCAGTGACTTACTAAAACCAATTAATCCTTTGTTAAGCTTGAAAATATCTAATGGGCTTGTTTGTCCAGCCCGACATAGTAAATATACCGACAATTAATACCTATGAGTTCGTCGACTGGATCGTTGATACTTTTGCCACTAACTTCGGAGTTAAGAGTGATTTTGCAAAATAGTTGTAGGAGAGTTTTCGGTAGTGTTCTAAACAATATCTTTCCTTCAAATGTACAATATCTTCCATCAAAATCATCTTGCTGCTTTTGGCCGCTTTGAGCATTAATGGTTCAATACAACCGGCGGAGATGGATCATGTGTGTCCTGCACGTGACAAAATCGTAGCAATGCAGCCTCTCAGTCCAGTAGCCAGATCAAGAAAAGGGATCTGTTTAAGGAGTTAGGTTAACCCGAGAGCTAGAAAATTTCCGTCAGTACCATATGTTATAGGCCCACACTTTGGCATGTCGCCAGGGTGGATGTAGACTTCAGAAGTGGCGCACATCCTTTTATGGGGTCATGTCTTAAGCACCCCAATATATGTATGAAGGCCCCAAAATGGTCAAAATGATAGGTATAGGGGTAGGAAAAACTCGGCTTAAACCAAACATAGGGATGAGTGTTTGGTATCAGAATGTTGGTATGAAAGAGAAGTATTTTTTGAAATACTAATCACATGACGTGATTAAGGTCATTCAAGGTCAAAATGGCTGCCAAATCAAGAATCTGGGATTTTCCCATAATCTATATTTTCCATTTATAAACTTCTCAGTTGTTTTAAAGGTATGTACTTCTTTTCTGTAGCCACTTTTTCTGAAGGAATGCTTTTTAGTGCCTAATTATCCCGAAACGGATTGTCACTCCTAGGCGTCTGGTCGACTAGTACAGGAATTGAATATCTGTACTGTATTAATGTGGCGCGTTGAATAGGCCCCAAAGTCCTTGTATTGATTTGAAGTCCATTTTGTTATGCAAACAAGAGGTCGATTATAACAAAATAGATTGTTATCATATTAGGCAATACATAACATATATGCAGTGTCGACATTTAAATGCTGCACTAAATGCGTGCGCAGGCCGGGAGAAATACACGACTGCACACCCGATTGTCACCCAGTTTCCTTGGCATAAATGGGACGACATGTCCCTGACCTCACAACAGAAAGTAGCTTTGATTCACAAGCTACGTGGGTGATTGATGTGCTTGGCTTATTATTTTGGCATGCTATCTGTGGGTGTTTGCACAACCAGGTATTGGCAAACGTCCGGTCGACTGGTGTAGGAATTAAAAGTCTGTACTGTAGCACACTTTTAGATAAACCCAGTATATCCTTTTATGTCGTCCAATGATAATGAATTATGGAATCTGTTTTCCATGAAACCCCAGCAATATATCAAAAATCACATGTAGCACTTTTATTTTCTAAAAGCACTCTGCCCTTCTGTATCGTATTGTATATTTATTGACTACGCTCGATGGCGCAAAAAATACGATACATAGAAAAATGTACGTGGTTCCAATGAAATTTCCACCTCCATTCGAATATATCCATTTTGCTGCAAAAGCTAAATTGCCACTTCACTGCGCGTTCTATGCCCTTTTCTGGAATTCATTTTAGGATTGACACATCGATAAAGAGTGATTACATTTTCATTGACGGGGGAACAGTTTGCACAGCAACAGGGGAAGTTTGTTGTGAATCGATTGTGGATATATACAATTCAAATTCACAATATGTTTGTCCCAGGGCAAACATCGTTTACTACAATGCAAATGACTCATTTATATGAGAATACACACATGGTCTGATAAATCTCAACATAATCTACAAAATATAGTGATATTAGAAATATATTTCAAAATGGATTGCCATACAAACAGGAACAGCATCTCCAATGAACTATTTTTCAAAGTATTATTTTGCTATCAAGGTATTTCCAGTTCTCCGTTTAATATTTACCATGTACAGTACAAACATTTAATTATTGCACCAGTCAACCGGTAGTCTGCCAGTGCCTGGTCGTACAAAAGGCCATGGATAACATATCAATTGATCATCCAAGCACATCAATAACCCATGCGAATCATGCTAGGTTCAGTTGTGAGGTCAGGGACCTGTGAGCGCATTTATGCCCAGAAAACTGGTAGGCGATTGGGCGTGCGGTCGTATATCATGCCCATACTGCCCGTGAATGTAGTGCAGGAATTAAATGCCAACACTGTACATGTAGATGCAAATGATAGGAATTATCCCCCTTGCTTAGGCCTAAAAAAAAGTTGTTTGTTTCCTGTAACCCTACCCTAACAAGTTTTTATTCAAAAAAATCCCCTACCCTAAAGTTTTTATTGCCCTCCCAACTCCCAATCAACGTAAAACATGCATAAAACACACATTTTTGACCAAAAAAATAATGCAAAAAAATTATTTTTTCCGACCTACCTACCCTTTCTTTTTCGGACCGTTACAGGAAACAAACAATTATTTTTTTTAGGCCTTATCATATAGCCTATGGGTAGGGATTTGCAAACAGCTTTGTTCAATCGCTTAACCGGAAACATGCTATTTTCTTAATTGAATGTTCGTTGAGAAATCTTTCTCTGCATTTCGTGATCACATACAGTTATCCTCCCAATGACTAATTCCAAAATTCCAATTCCATTTTTGTGGTTTGGTTTTACGAAACCAAAATTAAGTAAAACAAACAGATTCATTATTTCTTTAAAAATCAATCCTTTCACTAAGATTACAATACTACGTATTATGATTTTGTACAACCCAAACGTGCAGTCAATAAACATACTATACTATACTATGATATACCCAGTAGTGTGTAAACCAAACCAAACTAAGTATGCAACACACACATAAAACAGTAACTTTTCTTAATTTGTCGTCTATATTATGTGTACTAGTAAAAGAAACACAATTTGCATTTTCTTGCAGCCCAGGACCTCACCTTCTGTGCTACAGGGAGCCTGGGGAACGGAATCTACGCAAATCCGCTCAATTGCCAAGGGTATTACATGTGCGCGTCCCTGGTAACATCATATTTCCCGTGCCCAGGGGGAACTATATACGATGCCCCCGCGCAGGTCTGTAACTTCGAGAATGCCGTCACTTGCCATGTCGGTGCGGCAGCAACCGTCCCAGGTAAGACATCCCCCCATATATATATATATATATATATATATATATATATATATATATATATATATATATATATATATATATATATATATATATATATATATATTTATATATATATATATATATATGTGTGTGTGTGTGTGTGTGTGTGTGTGTGTGTGTGTGTGTGTGTGTGTGTGTATATATATGTATATATAAATATATATATATATATATATATATATATATATATATATATATATATATATATATATATATATATATATATATATATATATATATATATATATATATATATATATATATGATGAAATTGATTTAATTGCTGCAGGCTGAAAGTGATTTAATTGAAAAAATAACATTTTAAATTTTTCTCAATAAAACTCTGAAATTTAAGAAAAGATACAGCAGAATAGCATAGCTAAAGTGGTCTTCTTTCAGAAAATATATAGTTTACTGGGTGTCACAACCCCCTACAAGGTATAAATGAAGAAAATACTAGCTAATGTCCTGAAATGTCCTAAGCTAGTGTGGACACACCTTAATATGCTAAACTATCTACCCCGGGGGGGTCACTTGGGTATTTAGGGGGGTGCATACGTTCGTTATCAAAATTAAAAAATACCCCCTAAAGCACTGATTTCTGGTCAAAAAAGCACCCTTATTTTAATAAAGCGCTGATTTTTTCCACTAAATAAACACCCCTTCTTTTGTCAAAACGCTGACATTGGATGAACGGGAACACGTATTTTAACTTAAGATTTTATAATCCTCTGCTTGTTTAGCGGCAGCAAGTGGCGGCTGAGCAAACTCAGAAGCCCAGTCACTTCAGGAGTCACTCGGCGTCAGAGCCGCGTATATTTCGTGGATTGTAAGGGGATTTTGACCCCCATACTTCGTACCTGAGTTCAAAAAAAGTACCCTTCTTTTACAAAATCGCGGACATGCGGAGGTCTTAAAAAAAGACCCCTTCTTCCGCGAAATACGTAACGCAGGTGCGACCCCCCTCTGTACCTGAGTGCCCCCGCCGGGCTATCTACCTGAAAAAGTATACCAGTTTTTGATAATCATACGTATTATCATCTTTTCAGCGGGACCGCAAACCACCACAGTCCCCGTGACCTTGCCTGACCTTGCTTCCTTGACCTTGACCCCGACGCCAACATCAGGAAAGGTCATGTACCATCGTGAGGGGCCGACAAATTCCCGTCTGCCAGGTCTGATGTTCGCAATCAAGACTGCTAGGTCGGCGGAAGAGTGCACGGTCTTGTGTGGTCTATCTGGAACTTGCTGGTCCATCAACTTTGAGAGCGGCGGATCTTGCCATCTCAACAGCCGGAAGATGACGTCATCGTCCGAACTCACTTTCGCAAATGGCTACAGCTATTGGGAGAGGGAAACTGCGTAAATTGCTCAAAAGTGAAACGTAAACTATGCGAGTAATGGTGTAATATATAGTACCAGTTCTTGATAAACCAGTCGGAAATCTAAATGCAGTTTTTGATCCAACATGAACATGTCTGCATATGTATCAAACGTTAACAAGTCTGCAAATTATCACCTTAGAAACATTGGAAAAATAAGAAAAATTCTCATTACTGATACAACCAAGAGTGCCATTGTCTCACTGGTGACATTACGCTTTGACTATTAATTGTAATGGACTTCTGTATGGAATTACTGATGAGCTTCTATGCAGGCTCCAGAAAGTCCAAAACAATGCCGCCGGAGTGGTTATAGTGGCTCTAAAATGTATGACTACATTACGCTAATTCTAAAAGATCTTCTCTTGGCTGCCCATCAGGAAAAGGATTTCAAAAACTTCAAGATTCTGCTTTTGACTTTCAAATGCATGCAAGGATGTGCTTCTCTATACTTGAGGGAATTGTCAGTCAAATAGACCAATACAAGGACTCTATATATATAACATCAAACACTAAGAACTCATTACAGATACGACATTTAATCTGAAAAGGTTTGGTGACTGGGCCTTCCCAGACAACATCAAGGCTGCTGATAGTGTGCAAAACCTCAAGACACAGCTGAAAACATTGTTATTTCGAAAGGAGCTTATTTGACTACATCTGTCCACTGACTATTCTTTAAAGTGCTTTTGAACATTATAGGTCGAAAGGGCGCTATATAAAACATCAATTATTATTATTATTATTATTATTATTATTATTATTATTATTATTGTTATTATTATTACTATTATTATTATTATTATTATTATTATTATTATTATTATTATTATTATTATTATTCAGCTGGTCGCTATATAAATGTGCGGCACAAGGACTCCATGGTCAAACATTAAGAACGTTTTCCACATACCACACATTTATAAGAAAAGTTCTGGTGATAGAGCCTTCTGTGCCTACGCACCACGCTATTGGAATGAGCTCCCCGACAACATCAAGGCTGCTGATAGTGTGCAAAACTATAAGAGAAGTCTGAAAACAATTATATAAATTCGACGATATGGACCAATAGCATTTGTCCACTGATTATTTATTTAATGCACATTTGAACATTACACGTGGAATGGGTGCCAAATGAAATATATATGTATGGATATATATATATATATATATATATATATATATATATATATATATATATATATATATATATATATATATATATATATATATATATATATATAACACATATATATATATATATACACATGTATATATATTTACATGTATATATATATATATATATATATATATATATATATATATATATATATATATATATATATATATATATATATATTGACGTTTTTGTGATACCAACATTAAGGTGAGGTTATGGTAATATTGAACCTATACCAGCTTGTTTATTAACTGCAATGGCTTACTTAATTCTGTCGCATATGAATTAGTTATGATAATAATGACAGTGTTGTTCTCACTAGTAATTAGAATCATTAAATGTTGACTATATTGGTTCTTTAGTAAGTTTAAAATCATCCGGTGATCTAAAGGGCTCTGTTTAGTAGGTTTTTGTATTAGCGACGTATAAAAAGAACCCAAAGAGTCTTAAAGTGTGGTAAAAGTATAAACAAAATATATAAATAATATTGAAATGTATAAATTGATAGCAAAGAGAAATAGAAATTGATGTATAAGTGAAAATGGGTTTGGTATGATAGGATTACACAGATAAAAGTTGATGGGCCCGTACGGCCCCGTGTCCGTAACGGGCCCGTTTATCGATCCCTCAATACACAACATTTCACAGCTTGAAAACCCGCAACGGTCCCTTTTTTATTATTAATACGGGCCCGTTATAACGGGTTCTGAGCCCGTTACGGGACCGTCAATATAACGGGCCCGTTTGGGCCCGTCAATTTTTACCTGTGTACATGGTGTGCGCAGTGTGTACATGCTGCTGGTGGCTAATTTGGCCAATACAAAATGATGCAAAAACCTGAAAAATGGCAAAAGCCCTAGCTCATGGGTACTCATCAGAGAGTACTCAGCGAGAGCTATCTTATGAATACAAACATGGCAGGGTTTAGATGGTTTTCAAAATCTTTGCTTCTTTGTGCCTTGGACGAAAGTAGCATCAGCATCGGAAGGGTTAAAAAGAATCCAAATAGTGCGATAGTAAAAGTCGAAAAAAAAACTCTGTCACTGATAAAAATTGATAACAAAGAGAAGTAGAAATCGATGTATTTTTGATAAGATCAAATAGAGTGTGTGTACGTGTTGCCATGTCTAAAGGTTTTATTGACAAATATTTCTATCTCAGAAGCAGTACTGAG
>OZ012699.1:982690-1079071 GCA_963942565.1 Maea johnstoni
CGCTGACCCAGCACCCTCCTCTCGCCCCTTTTCTGCACCCTCTTTTTCATCCCCTTCTTTTTCATCCCCCTTTAGACTCAATCTATCCTTAGAGCCTTGAGACCTCAAACTCTTCTTCGACCCCTGTGACCTCAAGCTGCCCTTTGACCCCTGTGACTTCAAGCTGACCTTTGACCCGGGCTGCGACCCTATGCTGCCCTTCGACCCCTGTCGGCTGAGTCCTCTCTGAGCAGCCTGGGATTTTACGCTGGTTTTCGATCCCTGTGAGTGCTTGCTGTGACTAGATGCAGGTCTGCCTTGCTCCCCTTTCTCTGCACCCTGGCCTGTAAGGCAATTCTAAACTTAAGCATCATGCGAACCTAAAGCACAGGAGGAGGAGCTCCTACGACGCAATGTAAGTTACTTTAGATTAACAAAAGATTGTGTAGAGTAAATTTTGCGAATTTACAGAAAATCAATATTTGCGTTTTTTAACTTTGCGAATTGGCCGCAACATGGAGTGCCAGCTATACACTTAAAGTGGCAGCACTAATTATAGCGAATTTTAATTTTGGGTCCGAGGCTAAACGCTAAAAAAAGCAAAAATTTAACTAACGCAATCTTTTTCCGAATTTACAGTAACCCTTCCGATGTTAAGGCTACTTTCATCCAAAGAATAAGGACGCAAATATTTTTGAATTTTTTTTTAAGCCTATCATTTTGGTATTCATTGGATAGCTGTCACTGGGCACTCTCAGATGAGTACCCATATGCCAGGGTTTCTGTCATTTTAAAGGTTTTTTGCATCATTTTGTACTGGCCAAAATAGCCACCAGCAGCATAAGGGTTAAACCTTATGCTGCTGGTGGCTAATTTGGCCAATACAAAATTAGGCAAAAAACCTGAAAAATGACTGTAACCCTGGCACATGGGTACTCATATGAGAGCACTCAGCAAGAGCTATCCAATGAAAACCAACATTACAGGGTTTAGATGTTTTTTAAATATCTTTGCATCCTTTTATTTTGGAAGAAAATAGCCTCAGCATTGAAAGGGTTAAGCCTAATACGCTGCTAGTGGCTAATTTAGCCAATACAAAAATGATGCAAAGATCCTGAAAAATTATTGAAACCCTGGCAAATAGGTACTCATCTTAAAGTACTCTGCGAGATCTATCCAATGAATACCAATATATGACAGGGTTTAAATGGTATTTAATACCTTTGTGTCTTTGAGCTTTGGACGAAGTAGCCTCAGCAGTGGAAGGGTTAAGGATTTAGCTCATTATGCAACCAAGAAATACTCCAGGTATGATCTCCCTTAACCCATTAGTCCCCAGAGTGCCCAATGTCTGATGAAAATATCATTTTGAAATCCTTTCATTTTTCTTTGCAACAAAATTGACATTTGTTTTGCTAAATCCCTGAATATGATTGTAATAATGTATTAATTATGAAAACGACCTTGAATACATTATAGATTAGAAGGATTGCAGAGATAACTACAAAATATGTTTTTTTTTTAAATTTCCCAACAAGATATATTTTGATTGACTTATTTTGGGAATGAAAGGGTTAAACCTATTTTTCGGAGCAAGCTGTTGAAGCCCACTAAGCCTAGGGATGTAATGACTGTGCTCACTGATTAAGGCAAAATAAGTTAAACCTTACTGTTATAAAACTTAATGAAAAGCCTTTCTATCCAATAATAACAGGCTAGAATAAAGCATACAGGAATTTCAAATACCCTAGGCAGTTGGTATATATATATATATATATATATATATATATATATATATATATATATATATATATATATATATATATATATATATATATATATATATATATATATATATATATATATATATACATATATATATATATATATACATATATATATATATATATATATATATATATATATATATATATATATATATATATATATATATATATATATATATATATATATATACATATACCAGACAATCTATTACAGAAGCACGTCCTAAGGGTTGCAGGAAATGTTTCTCACCCTTTACTTCATATGGATAAATGTATTGAATGTCAACCCAACTTAAAGTAAGGACGTGCTTCGATCACTAAAAGGCAAAAAGTTAGCTCCTCCAATTTTAGCATTCCAAATGAGTGTTGAGGATAGGTCATTGGTTCCATATGACCCTATTTTGATCATGTGACTATCATGCGGTGTCATTATCATGCAGTGTGGTTAGCACGTGTTTACCATACAAAGAACATGACTCTAAAAACCAACACTGTTAAGTGTGCTTCTCCATTAAAAGGGATGACGAAGAAGGTGCCTTAAGTATTATAATGGCTATTGTAAAGAGCTGCACTATTTGTGTGGAATCTTGCACAAAAGGAAGCAGACACCACAGACAGAGGGTGATTGCTCAGCACACTAGAGCTGTAGACTACAAGGGCAGTATGAATAGCATGTGAGGAAACCATCAAGGAATGGCCTTCGTCAAGAAGGAAAGGGTCAATAATATATAGAACGTGTCTGTGAAAGAGACAATGCAAGAATGAGGGAGGGTGTATAGAATGAATGAGGGAGTGGATGACTGATGAGAGAGAGAGAGAGAGAGAGAGAGAGAGAGAGAGAGAGAGAGAGAGAGAGAGAGAGAGAGAGAGAGAGAGAGAGAGAGAGAGAGAGAGAGAGAGAGAGAGAGAGAGAGAGAGAGAGAGAGATAGACAGAGACAGAGAGAGACAGAGAGAGAGAGACAGAGAGAGAGAGACAGAGAGAGACAGAGAGAGAGACAGAGAGACAGAGAGACAGAGAGAGAGAGACAGAGAGAGAGAGACAGAGAGAGATAGAGAGAGACAGAGAGAGAGAGACAGAGAGAGAGAGACAGAGAGAGACAGAGAGAGAGACAGAGACAGAGAGAGACAGAGAGAGAGAGACAGAGAGAGATAGAGAGAGACAGAGAGAGAGAGACAGAGAGAAGAGAGAGAGATTCCTAGACATTGACGTTGTACATCAGTACAGGTAATAGTAATCAACACATGTGTGTGTTTTGTGTACAGGTATGTGGAAACACAGGTTGAGATATACACAGGTGTGTGTTTTGTGTACAGGTGTGTGAAAACACAGGTTGAGATATACACAGTTTTGTGTTTTGTGTACAGGTATGTGAAAACACAGGTTGAGATATATACAGTTGTGTGTTTTGTGTACAGGTATGTGAAAACACAGGTTGTGATATACACAGTTGTGTGTTTTGTGTACAGGTGTGTGGAAACACAGGTGAGATATACACAGTTGTGTGTTTTGTGTACAGGTATGTGGAAACACAGGTTGAGATATATACAGTTGTGTGTTTTGTGTACAGGTATGTGGAAACACAGGTTGAGATATACACAGTTGTGTGTTTTGTGTACAGGTGTGTGGAAACACAGGTGAGATATACACAGTTGTGTGTTTTGTGTACAGGTGTGTGAAAACACAGGTTGAGATATATACAGTTGTGTGTTTTGTGTACAGGTATGTGAAAACACAGGTTGAGATATATACAGTTGTGTGTTTTGTGTACAGGTATGTGAACACACAGGTTGAGATATACACAGTTGTGTGTTTTGTGTACAGGTGTGTGGAAACACAGGTGAGATATACACAGTTGTGTGTTTTGTGTACAGGTGTGTGAAAACACAGGTTGAGATATATACAGTTGTGTGTTTTGTGTACAGGTATGTGGAAACACAGGTTGAGATATACACAGGTGTGTGTTTTGTGTACAGGTATGTGGAAACACAGGTTGAGATACACCCAGTTGTGTGTTTTGTGTACAGGTGTGTGGAAACACAGGTGAGATATACACAGTTGTGTGTTTTGTGTACAGGTATATGAAAACACAGGTTGAGATATACACAGTTGTGTGTTTTGTGTACAGGTATGTGAAAACACAGGTTGAGATATATACAGGTGTGTGTTTTGTGTACAGGTATGTGGAAACACAGGTTGAGATATACACAGGCGTGTGTTTTGTGTACAGGTATGTGAAAACACAGGTTGAGATATACACAGTTGTGTGTTTTGTGTACCGGTGTGTGAAAACACAGGTTGAGATATATACAGTTGTGTGTTTTGTGTACAGTTGTGTGGAAACACAGGTGAGATATACACAGTTGTGTGTTTTGTGTACAGGTATGTGAAAACACAGGTTGAGATATACACAGTTGTGTGTTTTGTGTACAGTTGTGTGGAAACACAGGTGAGATATACACAGTTGTGTGTTTTGTGTACAGGTATGTGGAAACACAGGTGAGATATACACAGTTGTGTGTTTTGTGTACAGGTATGTGGAAACACAGGTTGAGATATACACAGTTGTGTGTTTTGTGTACAGGTATGTGAAAACACAGGTTGAGATATACACAGTTGTGTGTTTTGTGTACAGATATGTGAAAACACAGGTTGAGATATACACAGTTGTGTGTTTTGTGTACAGGTATGTGAAAACACAGGTTGAGATATACACAGTTGTGTGTTTTGTGTACAGGTATGTGAAAACACAGGTTGAGATATACACAGTTGTGTGTTTTGTGTACAGGTGTGTGAAAACACAGGTTGAGATATACACAGTTGTGTGTTTTGTGTACAGGTATGTGAAAACACAGGTGAGATATATACAGTTGTGTGTTTTGTGTACAGGTATGTGAAAACACAGGTTGAGATATACACAGTTGTGTGTTTTGTGTACAGGTATGTGAAAACACAGGTTGAGATATACACAGGTGTGTGTTTTGTGTACAGGTATGTGAAAACACAGGTTGAGATATATACAGGTGTGTGTTTTATGTACAGGTATGAGAAAACACAGGTTGAGATATACACAGGTGTGTGTTTTATGTACAGGTATGTGAAAACACAGGTGAGATATACACAGTTGTGTGTTTTGTGTACAGGTATGTGAAACCACAGGTTGAGATATACACAGTTGTGTGTTTTGTGTACAGGTATGTGGAAACACATGTGAGATATACACAGTTGTGTGTTTTGTGTACAGGTATGTGAAAACACAGGTGAGATATACACAGTTGTGTGTTTTGTGTACAGGTATGTGAAAACACAGGTTGAGATATACACAGTTGTGTGTTTTGTGTACAGGTATGTGAAAACACAGGTTGAGATACACACAGTTGTGTGTTTTGTGTACAGGTATGTGAAAACACAGGTGAGATATACACAGTTGTGTGTTTTGTGTACAGGTATGTGAAAACACAGGTGAGATATACACAGTTGTGTGTTTTGTGTACAGGTATGTGAAAACACAGGTTGAGATATACACAGTTGTGTGTTTTGTGTACAGGTATGTGAAAACACAGGTTGAGATATACACAGGTGTGTGTTTTGTGTACAGGTATGTGGAAACACAGGTTGAGATATATACATGTGTGTGTTTTGTGTACAGGTGTGTGAAAACACAGGTGAGATATATACAGTTGTGTGTTTTGTGTACAGGTATGTGAACACACAGGTTGAGATATACACAGTTGTGTGTTTTGTGTACAGGTGTGTGGAAACACAGGTGAGATATACACAGTTGTGTGTTTTGTGTACAGGTGTGTGAAAACACAGGTTGAGATATATACAGTTGTGTGTTTTGTGTACAGGTATGTGGAAACACAGGTTGAGATATACACAGGTGTGTGTTTTGTGTACAGGTATGTGGAAACACAGGTTGAGATACACCCAGTTGTGTGTTTTGTGTACAGGTGTGTGGAAACACAGGTGAGATATACACAGTTGTGTGTTTTGTGTACAGGTATATGAAAACACAGGTTGAGATATACACAGTTGTGTGTTTTGTGTACAGGTATGTGAAAACACAGGTTGAGATATATACAGGTGTGTGTTTTGTGTACAGGTATGTGGAAACACAGGTTGAGATATACACAGGCGTGTGTTTTGTGTACAGGTATGTGAAAACACAGGTTGAGATATACACAGTTGTGTGTTTTGTGTACCGGTGTGTGAAAACACAGGTTGAGATATATACAGTTGTGTGTTTTGTGTACAGTTGTGTGGAAACACAGGTGAGATATACACAGTTGTGTGTTTTGTGTACAGGTATGTGAAAACACAGGTTGAGATATACACAGTTGTGTGTTTTGTGTACAGTTGTGTGGAAACACAGGTGAGATATACACAGTTGTGTGTTTTGTGTACAGGTATGTGGAAACACAGGTGAGATATACACAGTTGTGTGTTTTGTGTACAGGTATGTGGAAACACAGGTTGAGATATACACAGTTGTGTGTTTTGTGTACAGGTATGTGAAAACACAGGTTGAGATATACACAGTTGTGTGTTTTGTGTACAGATATGTGAAAACACAGGTTGAGATATACACAGTTGTGTGTTTTGTGTACAGGTATGTGAAAACACAGGTTGAGATATACACAGTTGTGTGTTTTGTGTACAGGTATGTGAAAACACAGGTTGAGATATACACAGTTGTGTGTTTTGTGTACAGGTGTGTGAAAACACAGGTTGAGATATACACAGTTGTGTGTTTTGTGTACAGGTATGTGAAAACACAGGTGAGATATATACAGTTGTGTGTTTTGTGTACAGGTATGTGAAAACACAGGTTGAGATATACACAGTTGTGTGTTTTGTGTACAGGTATGTGAAAACACAGGTTGAGATATACACAGGTGTGTGTTTTGTGTACAGGTATGTGAAAACACAGGTTGAGATATATACAGGTGTGTGTTTTATGTACAGGTATGAGAAAACACAGGTTGAGATATACACAGGTGTGTGTTTTATGTACAGGTATGTGAAAACACAGGTGAGATATACACAGTTGTGTGTTTTGTGTACAGGTATGTGAAACCACAGGTTGAGATATACACAGTTGTGTGTTTTGTGTACAGGTATGTGGAAACACATGTGAGATATACACAGTTGTGTGTTTTGTGTACAGGTATGTGAAAACACAGGTGAGATATACACAGTTGTGTGTTTTGTGTACAGGTATGTGAAAACACAGGTTGAGATATACACAGTTGTGTGTTTTGTGTACAGGTATGTGAAAACACAGGTTGAGATACACACAGTTGTGTGTTTTGTGTACAGGTATGTGAAAACACAGGTGAGATATACACAGTTGTGTGTTTTGTGTACAGGTATGTGAAAACACAGGTGAGATATACACAGTTGTGTGTTTTGTGTACAGGTATGTGAAAACACAGGTTGAGATATACACAGTTGTGTGTTTTGTGTACAGGTATGTGAAAACACAGGTTGAGATATACACAGGTGTGTGTTTTGTGTACAGGTATGTGGAAACACAGGTTGAGATATATACATGTGTGTGTTTTGTGTACAGGTGTGTGAAAACACAGGTGAGATATATACAGGCGTGTGTTATGTGTACAGGTATGTGAAAACACAGGTGAGATATACACAGAGCAGGTACTAGCCTTCCTCTTCCTCCTCATCCTCAAACTGATCATTATCATAATCTCCACCTGCATCCGAATCTTTCTCTGAAAACAAATAGAAACTTAGAGATTAATTACACGTAAATCAGCTACTTCATCAAGGTATTTTTATACATGTGCATTGCACGTATAGAAACCTATACTGGCTTTTGTAGGACCATATTATACTGTGAATGTTCGATAAATCAACCCTTACGCTGCTGGTGGCTAATTTGGCCAATACAATATGATGCAAAAAACCTGAAAAATGTCTGAAACCCTGACATGTGGGTACTCATCGGAGAGTACTCTCTGAGAGCGTTCTAATGAATACTAACATGACAGGGTTTGGATGGATATCAAATATTTTTGCATCCTTGTTCTTTGGACGAAAGTAGCCTCAGCATCGTATGGGTTGAGTCTCTGAGACTTCCTACACAAACTTGTGGTCAATTTTCCTTTATAGGAAGATAATTTATGTAACTTTTCTGATACTACATGTGCTATAGATAATGGTTTGAATTGGAGTTGTGCACTTTTTTGCAGGAAGGTTGGAGTGGAAGAGAAAATAAAATGAATTTTACTATAAAAAGGTATAGTGATCATCTAAAACAATAAATGAACAATGTAAGGCTATCAGAAAAACATACAAATTAAAATAAGATGAAATGAAATATGAACCCAACCCCTATCCTTGACAAAAGGGAGCTTAACAAAATGTGAGTTGGCGAGCAATTCACTAGTTCTGACTCTATGGATAGATGCAGCTTTATCCCAAACCCCTACCTTGACAAAGGGGGCTTTACATATTAGTAATTTGGTGAGCGTTTCACTATGAGTTCTGATTCTGCCAATAGATGGCGCCCTTATATTTATATATATATATATATATATATATATATATATATATATATATATATATATATATATATATATATATATATATATATATATATATGTATGTATGTATGTATGTATGTATATATATATATATATATATATATATATATATATATATATATATATATATTTAAATATATATCTATTTTTGAAGTTCTGACAACATGGCTATACTTTTTCTTATGATATAAATGTATATGCCGCAAAAGGCAGTTAAAGAGCAATAAAGCTTGTATTGGTATTGGCATTTGCATTCGTATTACCCTTAGCTTTATTATCAGTGAGCGGCTGGTCAGCGGCGGGCTTGACCGCCTGACTGGACTCCTCGCCCTCAGACTCAGGGCTCTGGTACTCCTCCTCATCTACAGCAGAGCGTGAAGAAAATAAATACATAGAAACAAATATAAATCCAAAGAAACAAATATAAATCCAAAGAAACAAATTTAAATCCGAAGAAACAAATATAAATGAATGACTGAGTGCTGAAAGGTACATTGACACACAAAGGTCATTAAGTGCCATGAAATATTATCATTATATAAATCCAAAGAAACAAATATAAATCCAAAGAAACAAATATAAATCCAAAGAAACAAATATAAATCCAGAAAAATAAATATAAATCCAAAGAAACAGATATAAATCCAAAGAAACAAATATAGATTTAAAAAAAAGAACCTAAATCCAAAGAAACAAACGTAAATCCAAAGAAATAGATATTAACCTTCCATGCTCGGAGCTCAGAGTACACAGAGAGTCTGACTATTCTAACACAGCTTTCTGCTGCTATGTGCATTAATGGGTTAAAAATGTTCTATAAGATAAGTAATTATTAGAACTTTCAAGTGTCTGGTCATTGCATTAACCCTCACAATGCTAAGGTTACTTCTGTCTAAACATAAGGATGCAAAGATTTTTGATAACAGTCTAAACCCTGTCATGTTGGTATTCATTAGATAGCTCTTGCTGAGTACTCTGAGTAACCTGGTGCCAGGGATTCAGTCACTTTATTTTTAGCTTTTATTGTAACATTTTATATTGGCAAAATTAGCCACCAGAAGCACAGGGATTAAAGAGAATGGTTTGTTTCCACTCTCAATTCTAACCCTTAATTATGCTGCTAGTGGCTAATTTGCTGATACAAAATGATGAAAAAAAACTGAAAAATGACTGAAACCCTGGCACATGGATACTCATCTGAGCGTACTTAGTGAGAGCTTTCCAATGAATACCAACATGATAGGGTTTAAACCGTTTTCAAAAATCTTTGCATCCTTGTGCTTTGGACGAACGTAGCCTCAGCATTGAAAGGGTTAACAAAAACAGAAATTTTGCTATTAATTAAGTTATAGAAGTCTGAGCAGTCAGTGGCAGTGCCTTAGACGACTCAGCAATTGGGGCAGACCCTCAGTGGTGACAGACAGTTGGCAGTCAGTGGCAATGTGTCATATCACTCAGCTATTGGGGCCAGCCCATTGCTTTGAAAGACACATGCCATCCTAATTGTAGAATGTGGATGTATTGCCATTAAGTGGAATCGCAAGAAATCAAAACAAATCTCCATTCTAAGTAAATTTGTTTCTTTGAGCTATTTTTTGAGATAATTCAGAAGTTGTCACACAGCCTGAGCACTCTGATCTTGAATGGTACAAACTGAACAAAAGATTGAAAACAACAATGTCAACAAAATACATCTACTACATCTAAGGCATGCTACACCTGAAGAAAGATATAGAAAACAACACCAAACACCATGTTCTGAAAACTGCTATGATATGAACAATGAATATTTCAGGGGGAAAAATCTGCACCCTAATCTACAGTGCTGACATTTAATTCTTGCACTGAATGCGTGGGCAGCCCAGGCATAATACACAACTGCACGCCCGCTTGCCATCCAGTTTCCTGGGAATAGATGCATGGATGACCTCACAACTGAACGTAGCTTTGAGATTCGCAAGCTACATGGGTCATTGATGTTTTGTTTTATGTTTTTAACATGTTATCCGTGGGTGTTTGTACAACCAGGCACAAGCAGACGTCCGGTCAACTGGTGCAGAAATTCAATGTCTGTACTGTATCTATACCACTTTATGCCCCCGCCCTGTTAGCTTCAAAACAGGTTTTTGAGCTGCTTCACTTAACCCTCCTAATGCTGAGCCTACTTTTGTCCAAAGCACAAGAATGCTAAACTCTTTGAAAAACATCGAAACCATGTCATATTGGTATTCATTTGAAAGCTCTCGCCGAGTACTCTCAGATGAGTACCCATGTGTCAGGGTTTCAGTCATTTTTCAGATTTTTTGCATCATTTTGCATTTGCCAAATTAGCCACCAGCAGCATAAGGGTTATGGTTTGATTGTTCTAAGCTAATATTTTGTCCAAGTACTGCACAGTATAAACCCAATATCTACTTAAGAAGTACCACCTTTTTTGTTCAAGGCTAACATTTTTCTCTGAGAACCTTACTGCAGAAATTCAATATCAACTAATATTTTGTCTAAGTACTGTGCATAGAAAAGCCAATATCTACTCAAGAGGTACTACCTTTGATTGTTCAAGGCTAATATCTTCTCTGAAAAGCTTACTGCAGAAATTCAATATCCTCTCAATAAGTACTACCTGCGGTTAACGCTCATGCTGCTGGTGGCTAATATGGCCAATACAAAATGATGCAAAAAAAAAAGGAAAATGACTGAAACCCTAGCATATGGGTACTCATCTGAGAGTACCGCGAGAGCTTTCTAATGAATACCAAAATTTAAGGGTTTAGATGGTTTTCAAAACTGTTTATGTCATTGTGCTTTGAACGAAAGTAGCCTTAGCATTGGAAGGGTTAAGACTTGATTGTTCAAGACTAATATTTTGCCCAACTACTGTACATAGGAAATCTATTACCTTCTCAAGAGGCACTAACTTTTTTTTTCAAGGCTAATATTTTGTCTAATAACTACAATATCTACCCAAGAAGAACAACCTGCGGTTAAGAGATTAGATGATTCATCTGGGATATGTTACATGCATGAGGTACTTCAAACAACGCCTTTAGGTAAAAGACACCGTGCCATGGGTGGAAAAAACACAAGCAACCAGATACCAATCCATATCACAAATGCATGTGATAATACAACAGCAAACATCTATCAATTAACCCTTATGCATACATGTGATAATGCTATAGCAAACATCTATTAACCCATATGCTGCTGGAAGCTAATTTTGCCAATACAAAATGACACAAAAAGCTGAAAAATGACCGGCCTGGCAAATGGGTACTCATCTGAGAGGACTCAGTGAGAGCTTTCCAAGCCTTAAAATTGGAAGGGTTAACTTAAGCCTGACAACTGTGGTCTAAGTTGTTCTATTGTAAAAGTGGGCCCTATTTGCAATAAATGTGCACACACAAAATGGAAAACCATGCGCTTTTGTGCTTCAATATCGCAGTTGGAGAGGGATCCTTTCCCCTTTATAGTTGTATTACTGACTCAAGTGGTAGCCTATCATATTAATAGCAAGAGGAATGGATTATTTATACATAGTCCTATTTTAATTAATTGATCAATAAATTTATTGATAAAATAATCATCAAATTGATATACTTGTTAAAATAAATATCAAATATTAAATCCAGAAACAAAGGCTGGTGACATTGATCATCCCAGATTTATACATACTTCTATTTTAATGAAATTTAGAACAAAAATTAAAACAAATATTAAATATCTAATCCAGAAACAAAAGATGGTGACATTGGGTCTTCCCACATGTATCCACACACACAAAATGCTATGATTGCCAGTGCTGCCACCTGGATGAAATCCTTTTCTTGATTCTCGCCCCTCGCTCTCAGGAGAGGGGCACAGATCGTTAGGCTGCTCAGAACCTTTAATTGGCGGACCTATGGGACCGGCTAAAAATAGAACATAGGATACTTTCTTTAAGGAAAAGCAAAATTTGGGGAAGAAAAATTAAATATTTTTGCTGGACCAGCTAAAAATAGAACATAGAAAAAGCAAAATTTTTTGGAAGAAATATTGAATAAATTGCTAGACCAGCTAAAATAGAACATAGGAAACTGTCTTTACGCAAAAGCAAAATTTTGGGGAAGAAATATCGAATAAATTGCTGGACCAGCTAAAATAGAACATAGGAAATTTTCTTCAAGGAAAAGCAAATTTTGAGGAAGATATATTAAATGAATTGCTAGACTAGCTAAAAATTTAACATAAGAAACTTTCTATTAGGAAAAGTAAACTTTTGGTGGAGAAATATTGCATAAATTTCTAGACCAGCTAAAAATAGAACATAGGAAACTTTCTTTAAGGAAAAGTAAAATTTGATGAAGAAATATTGAATAAATTGCTAGACCAGCTAAAGATAGAACATCGGAAACTTTTTTCAAGGAAAAGCAGATTTTGGGGAAGAAATATTAAATAAATTGCTAGACCAGCTAAAATAGAATATAGGAAACTGTCTTTACGCAAAAGCAAAATTTTGGGGAAGAAATATCGAATAAATTGCTGGACCAGCTAAAAATAGAACATAGGAAATTTTCTTCAAGGAAAAGCAAATTTTGAGGAAGATATATTAAATGAATTGCTAGACTAGCTAAAAATTTAACATAAGAAACTTTCTATTAGGAAAAGTAAACTTTTGGTGGAGAAATATTGCATAAATTGCTGGACCAGCTAAAAATAGAACATAGGAAACTTTCTTTAAGGAAAAGCTAAATTTTAGGGGAGAAATATTTAAAAATTATTGCTGGACCAGCTAAAAATAGAACATCGGAAACTTTCTTTAAGGAAAAGCAAAATTTGATGAAGAAATATTGAATAAATTGCTAGACCAGCTAAAGATAGAACATCGGAAACTTTTTTCAAGGAAAAGCAAATTTTGGGGAAGAAATATTAAATAAATTGCTAGACTAGCTAAAATAGAACATAGGAAACTGTCTTTTTACGCAAAAGCAAAATTTTGGGGAAGAAATATCGAATAAATTGCTGGACCAGCTAAAAATAGAACATAGGAAATTTTCTTCAAGGAAAAGCAAATTTTGAGGAAGATATATTAAATGAATTGCTAGACTAGCTAAAAATTTAACATAAGAAACTTTCTATTAGGAAAAGTAAACTTTTGGTGGAGAAATATTGCATAAATTGCTGGACCAGCTAAAAATAGAACATAGGAAACTTTCTTTAAGGAAAAGCAAATTTCGGTGAAGAAATATTGCATAAATTACTAGACCAGCTTAAAATGCAACATAGGAAACTTTCTTTAAGGAAAAGTAAACTTTGGCGAAGAAATACTGCATAAATTGCTAGACCAGCTAAAAATAGAACATAGGAAACTTTCTTTAAGGAAAAGTAAACTTTGGTGGAGAAATATTGCATAAATCAAGGGTTTTTACCATAAAAAAGCAAATTAATATGCAGCAGATATGAGAGGTATACAAACTATGAACCACACATCTATAACAATAGAAAGATGCTAATTGGTAAACAACAAACAATAAGCACAAAACTTAGCTGATAGCTATACTAAATTGCAAGATGCAAAGTTGAAAATATACAAACTAAACAAGGAAAGTAAGTGAAAATATGTGATATAAACTTGCAACTAATTATCACTATAACATGATAAAAATTTCATGAAAGTATAAGATATCAATGTCAAAACACAGTATAATTGCCATTTTGGGATATTTTGAAGACATGGCTTTAGCAGCCATCCTCAAAAATCCTATCAGAAATATTTCCCCCAAAGTTACTGAAAAGTTTGCAACTTATCAATATCAAAACACAATATAATTGCCATTTTGGAATTTTTCAAACGTGTTAGACATGGCTTTCAGCAAAATCCTATCAAAAAAATATCCGGACCAAACGAAATTAGTGAAATTTTTGCAATTTGCAACTTAATATCAATATTAAAACACAATATGATAATACAAAAATATGAAAATATATAACATAAAAATATAACTTTTTGATATTTTGAAAGACTTATATGTGGTTTTTAGCCACTTCCCCCAACCACCCTCCCCCGGTTCCCCCATTCCCACTTTGCTATATTTGGTGCATGCATGGTGCGGGTGCAGGAACTCGCCTTCGAAGGAATCGGAGTACTGCTCCTGTTCCTGTTCAGTGGCGCCACCTGGTGCAGCCTCACTTTCATCCTCGGCCTCCGTATCGCCAACGGAGGCTTCGGGCGCCATGCCGTCAGTGTCTACTTGACGGCAAATCAGAAAAACGAGGAGTGAAAAAAATAAGATACACAAATGTCAGGGATGGACATTGAAAATTATGATACCATATTTCTCTGAATAAGTGCACGTGCTCGTAACAGGTCAGGAAAAAATTCGCTAGAAGAAGTATTGGTAAGCTTTCAATAATCCACATCTCAAGGGCTGCTATGAGCAGGTATACACTTTTTTTCTTTTTTCGCCATGTTTGATTGGGTGCTTGATCGATTACGTGCCAAGGACGGACAGTGCATGAAAATATTATCAATATCCTGTCTTTGACGGTCTCACAAAGGTAAAGCTACGGAGGTTCAGAAGGCCAGAAAATAATGCATGCTAGCTTGCCCCTTCCAATATTTGTTCCGAAAAAAGGGGGGTTCGCTTATTTGGGGTCTGTTCGCTAAATTGGAGGAATACTGTAGCCATATCTCAAAGTGTATACTTAAATAGAGTCTGCGTCTCCAAAAATTAGGGCTGTAATTGGTCTTCAAGAATATTTGAAATTTGAGACACTTGCAGAGTCCTAGCCCTGTGTAATAGACCTACACTTCTTGACCATCGCCATGGCAACCCTCGATCTATTGCCAGATCTATTTCATGAAATATGGACCTAGCTGTAAATCTTGCTGATACAACATGGGCCACCCTCAACCCATAAAAATTGTACTTATTAAAAAGTGTTCCAAGTTATGGAGAATTTACGGTAATCCTCTTAACTAATCTGCAAGTAAATTTCTGAAAGAAAGAGGGGATCGGTACATGTGAAGACAGGAGCTAGTTCAATGAAATTACAGAGCTATCAAATGTGATGAAACCATATCCTGAAATATCAAACATTAACCCATTTACACTCAGAGCGAATTTGGAAATATTTTCCCTACAAAAGCATTTTCTTGAAAACATTTGAAGGAGAAATGTTGATCTGAAGATAAACAACAACTCTCCTTGAAATATTTCGCAAACTTTCACTTTACTCCCAAGTTATTTCCAAAAGTATGAAAGTAGCAGACGATACTTCTAGAGGAACTCTTGAATGTGAATGGGTTAAATTAGACTCATTGAAAGCAAATTGAGTAGAATTATTATCAAAGGAAAAAGACAGAAAACATAACAATGCCTTACATATAATAACACTTGCCAGACAAAATAGTTCAACAAATAGTTCACAACATAATATAAAATAACACGCAAGTAATTGAAATGAAGAAATACATTACATTTCTTATACAACATAACATTCACTTTCCAGGAATGATAAATATTGAAAATCTCATCGATAATTGACAAAATAACATTCATAAACTTTATGAAATGAAAGGATAAATGAAAAAAATTAAAACAATAGTAATAATATTAACGAATGAAATATGTAACATTTTACATAAAATAAGTGATTTCCTTCACAATGGGTCAAGGCAAATTATTAAGAGTGAATGGTAAAAAAATAAGGAAAAAATTATACAATACAATACAATGCACTGGCAATGTGGTACTTAATTCCTGCTACAATAAATGTACAACAAACAGATTTTGTAGGATTACTTCAATTTTAACCCCTATGCAGCTGGTGGCTACTCTGGCCAAAACAAAATGATGCAAAATACCTTTAAAATGACTGAAACCCAGGCATATGGGTACTCACCTGAGAGTTCTCAGCGAGAACTTTCCAATGAATACCAATATGACAGGGTTTAGATGGTTTTCATAAATCTTTGCATCCTGGTGCTTTGGGTGAAAGTAGCCTCAACATTCCAATGCTGAGGCTACTTTCTTCCTAAGCACAATCATGTTGGTATTCATTGGACAGTTCCCCCAGAGTAATCTCAAATGAGTAGCCACGTGCCAGGTTCCAGTCGTTTTTCAAAAAAAAAATTCAAATTATTTTTTCCAAATCAGCCACCAGCAGCATAAGGGTTAAGATCTATCACACAGAGAAATAATTCACAGGAGTAACAGGAAGAAAGGAGGAGGACATTACCGTCTTGTTTTTCGGCATCGTCCGTCGGCAGCGCTTCGCGTTTCTCCATCGGTTCTATTACTTGTGCCTCGAGCATCTCGACAGGTTGGGGTTCGCTACGCGTACTCATCAGAGCGCGCTGCGGCGGCAATGCCTCCCTTTCCATATCTACCCTCTCTAAAAATGTATAATAAAATATACTTTCATTTTTTATCATTATATTTTTTAGATCAATTTTCCATTTTCCATTTTCACCCAATTTTCCATTTTCATCAATTTTTCATTTTCACCCAAAAATATACTTTCATTATTTATCATATCTTTTTTTAGATCAATTTTCCATTTCCACCCTCACTAAAAATATATAATGAAATATACTTTCATTATTTATCATATCTTTTTTTAGATCAATTTTCCATAGGTACCCTCTCTAAAAATATATTACAAAATATACTTTCATTATTTATCATATCTTTTTAGATCAATTTTCCATTTTCCATTTTCACCCAATTTTCCATTTTCATCAATTTTCCCTTTTTCACCCAATTTTCCATTTTCACCCATTTTCCATTTTTTAACCATTTTCATCAATTTTCCATTTTCACCCAAAAATATATAATAAAATATACTTTCATTATTTATCATATCTTTTTTAGATCAATTTTCCATTTCCACCCTCACTAAAAATATATAATGAAATATACTTTCATTATTTATCATATCTTTTTAGATCAATTTTCCATTTTCCATTTTCACCCAATTTTCCATTTTCATCAATTTTCCCTTTTTCACCCAATTTTCCATTTTCACCCATTTTCCATTTTTTAACCATTTTCATCAATTTTCCATTTTCACCCAAAAATATATAATAAAATATACTTTCATTATTTATCATATCTTTTTTAGATCAATTTTCCATTTCCACCCTCACTAAAAATATATAATGAAATATACTTTCATTATTTATCATATCTTTTTAGATCAATTTTCCATTTTCCATTTTCACCCAATTTTCCATTTTCATCAATTTTCCCTTTTTCACCCAATTTTCCATTTTCACCCATTTTCCATTTTTTAACCATTTTCATCAATTTTCCATTTTCACCCAAAAATATATAATAAAATATACTTTTATTATTTATTATATCTTTTTTATATTAATTTTCCATTGGTGCCCTCTCTAAAAATATATAATGACATATACTTTCATCATTTATTATATCTTTTTTATATTAATTTTCCATTGGTACCCTCTCTAAAAATATATAACAAAATATACTTTCATTATTTATCATATCTTTTTTAGATCAATTGATATACCGACTTAAAATAAAGATTACATTTACATTTTATAGGTACCATCTCCAAAAATATATAGTAAATTATACATTCATTATTCATCATATCATTTTTAGATCAATTTTCCATATCCATCCTCTCTAAAAATATATAATGAAATATACTTTCATTGTTCATCATATCTTCTTTAGATCAATTTTCCACTGGTACCCTCTTCAAAAATGTATAATAATATATACTTTTATTATTTATCATATATTTTTTAGATCAATTTTCCATTTCTCTAAAAATATATAATAAAATATACTTTCATTATTTATCATATTATTTTTAGATCAATTTTTCATTGGTGCCCTCTCGAAAAATATATAATGAAATATACTTTCATTATTTATCATATCTTTTTTAGATCAATATTCCATTGATGTAGGGCTAGACCCCTTCTCTAAGCTCCTCACTTTATAAAAAATTGTCTTGAGGATGTGCCGTCCAAAGCAACATGTACATAGAATAGGAAGCCATGTTTATATTGGTGCTTGGTATATTTTAAATTCTTTTTAAAAAAAATTCTTCTCTTCTTTTCTTTCTTTTTCTATTCTTTTCTTTTTTTCTTCTCCCTTATTTTCTTTCTTATTTTCTTATTTTTCTTTTCTTTTCTTTTTTTCTTCTCTCTTCTTTTCTTTCTTTTTTTGTATTTTTTTTTTGATATTCCAACTCAATATAATCAGAGACATATGATCACAGTGTAAGTATAGAGGTGAAATCTCATACCTGCTTGTTGTGACTCAGCATGTTGTACTTCTTCAGTTTGAGTTAGCGGCACCATTTCTTCTTGTTTCACGTCCTCTTCCTCCTGAACATCTCCGCCTAGATTTACAAATAAAAACGAATAGGTGATAAGATCTCTCCAACAAAAAGCAATATTTATCCCTTCCAATGCTAAGATTACTTTCTTCTAAAGCACAAGGACATAAAAAAAAATTGAAAACCATCTAAACCTGCCACTATGTTATTCATATTTTCGCCTAGTACTCTCAGGTGAGTACCGTATTTTCGCGTGTATAAGACAAACCCGTATATAAGACGCAGCCCTTGTTCAGGCCTTTAAAAAGATGTATAGACCTTAGCCTTGTGTATAGTACGCACCCCCTTTCGGCCCATGTCTCTAGCTATTTTCTAAATACAAATGAAAGAAGTGAGGGTCATCTTACTAACTAGCATTGGATTCGGACAAAC
Organism: Maea johnstoni; assembly: GCA_963942565.1. Lineage (NCBI taxonomy): Eukaryota > Metazoa > Annelida > Polychaeta > Spionida > Magelonidae > Maea > Maea johnstoni. The sequence continues at coordinate 1,001,759 of OZ012699.1, forward strand.
ATTACGTTGATTGTAATAGGGGCTTGGACATTTATGCAGTGTATTGTAATTATTGTGCTTAAAATAGAACCGGCTGAACAGGTCCGATATAACAAACAACAGTTGAACAGTCAGAGACGTGCTAAACATGTTAGAAACACAATTGAAATGAAATCATACCAGAGCCTCAATTCTGATACAGGTTGCAGTAATGGGTGGTCATCGATTTGTGTTCTCTGTGTGGCCTGGGCACTCGATGTAAAACACCCTAGATTTCTAGCTTTGTGTATAAGACGCACCCCCTTATTGAGTGAAAAAATTCGTGTAAAAAAGTGTGTCTTATACGCGCGAAAATACAGTACCCATGTGCCAGGGTTTCAGTCATTTTTTTCCATTTTTTTCGCATCATATTTTATGGGCAAAATTAGACACTAGCATAAAAAGTATTTCAAATAGTATTGTGAATCATAACTCTATCTACAACTCCCCTTCAAATATTTTGCAAATATATGCTTTATTCCAAAAGTATGGTAGGCCCAGACAACACTCATCAAGTAGTTCTCTATATAGGCTGAGTAGAATTTATGGAATTGTTATAAAAAGTAAGGTTATGAGGTATTGACATCCCTGAAACAGAGTTATGGAGAAATCATCATTTTGCATAGAGTTGATTCAATTGTACACTTCATAAGTAAGATTTTAGAGAAAAAGTATCAACTGAGGACAGTTATGAGGAAGTGAAAATGATTAAGGAAGGTTTAGTCAGGTCAGAAATCAGAAAAAGGAACTTCCCCAGGCATTTTGGGGTAAAAGTCGGTATCCAGTGTTGTTGACAATTGTTTAAGGCAGGTTACACAGGCAAAGAAAATATTGTAAGTATTGTAAATTGTGTTATCTGTTTTCTTTCTATCCATTATCTAGATCTACAGATTGCTAGCTGGTAGGTGCTTCATTCATCTCATTCATCTGTGATGGCATAACAGCAATGTCAGCATATCTAGGAATAAACTGAATAAGCAAACATAAGGTAAGATATAGCTACAATTGTATACTGTATACCATGTTAATATTGCCCCTTTAAGGCCTAAAAAAAGAATTTGTTTGTCTCCTGTAACAGTCTGAAAAATAGGGTAGGTAGGTAGGTAAAAACTTGTTTTAAGTTCATATGGATTTGGAAGGGCGGAAAAAGAATTTAGGGTAGGGATTTCTTTGAGTAAAAACTTGTATGGTAGGGTTACAGGAAACAAACAATTTTTAGGCGTTGTTAAACTGCGCACCATTATTTGGATATCCGATCCCAATTCTATTATCATACAACACGCTGACATGATAGCTGTCTGATGTGCGCATTACCTTATATGGGCAAAATTGACACGGTATACAGCATGTAAACCTGACATTAAATGAAGGTCCAGAAAGATTTCTACAGGGTGAATTGGCGGGGAGCACTCAAGTAGTCAAAGAAATGGTTTTTCTTTTTTCGTAACTTTTTCAGCCACGTCGCGGCTAAGGCGTGACTAGCCAGTTGTAAGTAGTGAAGGAAAACAGAGTACCTGGGTAAAGACCAAAGACTAACAACTTTCTCACATCGGATTGGATTCGAAAACCGGACAGTGGTGAGCTGGCATTCAGTGGAAATGCCTTAGACAACGCGGCCATCAGGGCATTGGACAAATTACAACGAAAAAGTAAATGTTCAATGGTAGGTTATGAAACAAGTGCACATTTTGATTATTAAGATATTTAGATTTGAAGCTAACGATGATATTGATTTGGAGGTTATTTTAGTTATGGTTTGACTGTATCCCCCCCCCCCCCCTACCCCACCAAAACTACTAAGCTAGTCCATTTAGAATGCTTGATAAACAGGGAAGATAACAAATGCACAGGCAGACTGTTATTTTAAATGAGAATTTCAAATCAGCTACATTCAGGGCAGACCACTATTGGCGCCAATGCAACATGGAATTCCGTTGATTCAATTGTATTCTTTCCAGGGAAAGTAACTGCTGTGCATGCCGTATACTAATATGGGTAAAGGTTGGTAAGGGCCAGAGGGTCAAGATTCAATTGTTTTGAATTGGTATTTAAGCGTATATGTTCTCAATTCTATAGGATACATGTTAGGCTGCCAACGTGACCACAACTCCCCAGGATCATTTAATGTCAGGTTTACTCTCCATTAGTACTACTGTGAGTATGATACATGCATATACGACCCATAGAAAGGCGTGCTTGTAAAGTTAAAAAAGCTAGGTGCATTTTGTATGAGATCCTCATTACCACTGGTTTAAACCAAGGAAGACTAGCATGCAAAATAACTAGCATGAAGAAATTTTAATGAGCAAATCATTGAAAAAATGAAGTATAGTTTCGCCAGAAAAGATATGTTTTTTGTTTTAAAAATGCTCATAGTCAATCAGAGGTCAAGTTATTAATTTTGGGTAACTTAGTTCAAACTGAATGAGGTTTTTGTCTCAAATATGAATCATCAAAAATAATTGCATGACCAAATCAATTGTTTTGCTTCTGATGTCTATGCAGTGACTGATATAGATATCCAAAATTAGAATTAACTGATTTTATCTGAAATTCAACCATTTGTCTGACAACTTTGATCACGACTTATAAATTCTAGTAATAATACATAAGACAAATTGAAGATATATTGTAAGCTCAAAAATGGAATAACTTTCAGTCCAAATTTATTTCTCCAATTATTGTTTTTCATCCAAAGATTTCTATTAGGTTCAGAACAAGTGCCCAAATGAGATGTAAAAATGAAGAAAAGATATGTAAACAAGAGATAGAGGCAAGAAGTTAGAAAGAAGTGGCCAGGGTGGTCAAATTAATTCACATTTCTCTCACCAGGTGAATAGAGGACTGAATTTGAGTATGACAATCCCTAGAGACAGGACCCGTTAGGTAGTGCCATCTATCTACCATCACTAGTACTACACAACACTGCTTGGTCAACACAGAGGGGAATGTCAACTTTTTAGGGACTAGGAGCCTAGTCTAGGTCTAGAGATAGGAGGACCAGGTGGTGCCATCTATCTACCATCGCTAGTACTACACAACACTGCTTGGTCAACACAGAGGGGAATGTCAACTTTTTAGGGACTAGGAGCCTAGTCTAGGTCTAGAGATAGGAGGACCAGGTGGTGCCATCTATCTACCATCGCTAGTACTACACAACACTGCATGGTCAACACAGAGGGGAATGTCAACTTTTTAGGGAGTAGGAGTCTAGTCTAGGTCTAGAGATAGGAGGACCAGGTGGTGCCATCTATCTACCATTGCTAGTACTACACAACACTGCTTGGTCAACACAGAGGGGAATGTCAACTTTTTAGGGACTAGGAATCTAGTCTAGGTCTAGAGATAGGAGGACCAGGTGGTGCCATCTATCTACCATCACTAGTACTACACAACACTGTTTGGTCAACACAGAGGGGAATGTCAACTTTTTAGGGACTAGGAGCCTAGTCTAGGTCTAGAGATAGGAGGACCAGGTGGTGCCATCTATCTACCATCACTAGTACTACACAACACTGCTTGGTCAACACAGAGGGGAATGTCAACTTTTTAGGGACTAGGAGCCTAGTCTAGGTCTAGAGATAGGAGGACCAGGTGGTGCCATCTATCTACCATTGCTAGTACTACACAACACTGCTTGGTCAACACAGAGGGGAATGTCAACTTTTTAGGAACTAGGAGCCTAGTCTAGGTCTAGAGATAGGAGGACCAGGTGGTGCCATCTATCTACCATTGCTGGTACTACACAACACTGCTTGGTCAACACAGAGGGGAATGTCAACTTTTTAGGGACTAGGAGCCTAGTCTAGGTCTAGAGATAGGAGGACCAGGTGGTGCCATCTATCTACCATCACTAGTACTACACAACACTGCTTGGTCAACACAGAGGGGAATGTCAACTTTTTAGGGACTAGGAGCCTAGTCTAGGTCTAGAGATAGGAGGACCAGGTGGTGCCATCTATCTACCATTGCTAGTACTACACCACACTGATTGGTCAACACAGAAGGGAATTTCAACTTTTTAGGGACTAGGAGCCTAGTCTAGGTCTAGGTTAACTGGGCAGGGCTCGACGCTAAGGGTGAACCTATGGCCCCAGGCCAGTAAAAATTCCCCAAAACAGCTTCGGGCCAGTAAAAAAAGACCTCAACTGGTCCTACAGGCCCAGTAAACATTTCGAGACATTCATGTTAAAAAGTTTCCCACCGAGAATGTCCCCAAAGTTTTTGAAATAAATGAAGATAACATCTATAAAGATAAATGTTGTGGTGAATTTTATTCAATGTTCTTTCTTGTTATGTTAAAGAAAAAATGTAGGACCAGTAAAAGTTTTGCAGGACCAGCAGATGCTAGGTGTTACTGGTCCTACAGGGCCAGTATCATTTTGAGTTAGCGTTGAGGCCTGCTGGGTGAAGTGTTACAGTGCCTTCTACTACATGTATCATATGTATGCACAGCAGTACCGTGCTCACGCTACCTTGTACTGTACCATCGGTATTGAACTCCAGCTCCCCGAATACCAGCTTGATATTGGACGCGGCGTGGTCTACGTTGGAGCTGCCATGGATTGCATTTGACTTGATGTCCGTACCAAACATTGCTCGTAAGCTGAAAAAAAAATGGTAATGATGATACTTATAATATGAATAATAAAAATAATAGTAATTATATTAATAATAATAATAAGAAGAATAGCAATAATAATAATAGTAATAGTAGTTATAGTAAAAATTATAGTAAAAACAATAATAATAATAATAATAATAATAATAATAATAATAACAATAATAATAATAATGATAATAATAATAATAATAATAATAATAATAATAATAATAATAATAATAATAATAATAATAATAATAATAATAATGATAATAATAATGCCCGCTTGTGGGCATGATAATAATGATGATAATGATAATGATAATAATATCAATAATGATAATCATAATTATAATGATGATGATACTACTACTACTACTACTACTACTACTACTACTACTACTACTACTACTACTACTACTACTACTACTACTACTAATAATAATAATAATAATGATAATAATAATAATAATAATGATAATAGTATCATAGATCACAGATTTTCCGACGAACAGATGGGTAGGATATGGGGTATCGCTGCGAAATATATAACTCAGATGTACATGCAAAGTCTGAAACTAACAGAAGGTATCGGTTAAGTTAAGCCCTATCTTATGACTCTTGTGTGTATACTTCCCTTATCCGTAGCAGGACGAAACTCTGATAATCATATTTTATATCACACATCCGGACTATGTACATAGATTATTTGTTTCTTTTGTTTCATGTCCTTACTTTTCACTGTTAAATTTGTATTAATCTTTGTATACGTAACTACATTTTCTCATACTATACCTTTTATAGTTTGCACTACAGTCAATAAAACATACATATATATATGTTAATGATGTCAATGAAAATGATACTGATAATAATAATAAGGATCATGATGATCATGATACTACTACTACTACTACTACTACTACTACTACTACTACTAGTAATAATAATATGATAATAATTATGATAATAATGATGATAATGATAATTAACGATAATGATAATAATGATACTACTACTACTACGACTACGACTACGACTACGACTACGACTACTACTACTACTACTACTACTACTACTAATAATAATATTAATGATAATGATAATAGATGCATAAATAATACTTGATATGATAATAATCATGATAATCATGATAATAATGATACAACTACTACTACTACTACTACTACTATTACTACTACTACTACTACTACTACTACTACTACTACTACTACTACTACTACTACTTCTACTACTACTTACAATAATAATAACAATGATAATAATATTAATAATAATGATAAAAGATGCATAAATAATACAAATCAGCAAATATATTGGATAAAAGCGAAGTAGTTAGGGTCATTATGGTCTACGTTTGTGTTAATCATTTTTTTTCACTCAAGGGATATTATTCGGAAGTAATATTCAAAAAGGAGATATCATTCATTCAAATACTTATTTCACATTTCCTACATAATATTGTAAAGAAAAAACAATATTTTGGAAAATGTTAGATTTAGTGTATTTTTCAACATTTTGGAATCCACAAACTTTTCTCAGGAATCATCCTGGGGATATTTTTAGGGACGAACTAAGCAGGAAAGGGTGTATAAATCTTACGATTCAGGTGCTTCTTCCTTGGCCTTCTCAGGATCGGTTGGACCAATCAGACCTCGCCATCCCTCCACGGCATCCTCTCGGGAAAGCACCATGAATAATGTCGGTCCACTGGAAAAAATAGCCAAACAAAGTTATTAGATGATACAACAGAGACAATTTAACCCCTTTGCTGCTGGTGGCTAATTTGGCCAGTATTTTACATTCAAATCCCAAGGCCTGTTTTGTTATTTTCCTGCGTGCCGGGCAACCACGGCCATGCCAATACATATATTACTCTGATATCACAGATTGTGCAAATCTGCTACAAGGGAATATGTAACATTATCAATGCAATCAATACAAAATTATGCAAAAAAAAACACATAAAAATGACTGAAAACCTTGGAATATGGGTACTCATCTGAGAGTACTCAGTGAGAGTTTTGCAATGAATACCAACACGACAGGGTTTAGATGGTTTATAAAAATCTTTGGATTCTTGTGCTTTAGACTTAAGTAGACTCAGCATTTGACGGGTTAAGAATTAATAATCTTAATCTTTATACAGAGCAGTGACTGTGATGTTGGGGAAGCAGGAAAATAACCAAAGATTTTATCTTAAAATTATTAAAAAAATGTTTGGTGGAGTTCACATTAAATGGAGCTTTTTTCTTTAAATATTTTTTTCTTAAACAAAACTTGTGTCGAAAATTATACATACAGAAAATTTCAGGCTCTCTAAAAACTTTTGGAGTGAAAGTGCTTATTGACAATGTGACTGTACAGTTACACAACTCTGTATGTGGAATATATTCTGCTGGTGGTGGCTAATTTCGACATAACAAAATGATGCAAAAACCCTGAAAAATGACTGAAACCCTGGCAAATTGGTACCCATTTGAGAGTACTCGGCAAGAGCTATCCAATGAATACCAACATGACAGGGTTTAGATGGTAATCAAAAATCTTTGCATCATTGAGCTTTTGATGAAAGAAGCCTCAGCATTGGAAGATTTTAACAGTATACACACCTAGTCATGTGTTCCACAAGATCTTCGAAGTATTCTTTTTCTTTATGGTCGCCGTAGAACTGCTCAGCGATGTCTCGAGGAAGTTCCGTCTCTTTTCGCGCGGCTATGTGGAAACCTGCTTCTCGTATCCGTAGCATGATATCATCTGAAATTCAGCATAATAAACTATTATTATATCATTATTATTTTTTTTTTATTATTATTATTATCATTATTATTATTATTATCACTATTATTATTATTATTATTATTATTATTATTATTATTATTATTATTATTATATCATAATTATTATTATTATTATTATTATTATTATTATTATTATTATTATTATTATTATTATATCATAATTATTATTATTATTATTATTATTATTTTTATTATTATTATTATTATTATTATTATTATTATCATTTTTATTATTATTATTATTGTTATTATTATTATTATCATTTTCATTATTATTATCATTATTATTATTATCATTATTATTATCATTATCATTATTATCATCATTATTATTATTATTATAATCATCAGAATTACTATTTTCATTCTTCTTATTGCTATTATTATTGTTATTATTATTATTAATATTATTATTATCATTATCTTATTATTATTATCATTATTATTATTATTATTATTATTATTATTATTATTATTATTATTATTATTATTATCATTATCATTATTAACAAATCCAATCAGAAAATGATTGAAACCCTGGCACATGGGTACTCATCTGAGTTATGAGAGTTATCCAATGAATACCAGCAGGACAGGTTTTAAATGAGTTTGCATTCTTGTACATAGGACTAAAGCAGCCTCAGCATTGGAAGGGTTAGATTTTTTGCAAACCTACTTTTTAGAGTGACTGCATTGCTAAATTTCATTGATTTTTTTCTTAATTAATAACAAATTGGTAAAAGAAAATCATTTTTGACCAATCACTATTTAACTATTTGTTAACTCAGAAAAAAACAAGACATTTTTTAAACTTGTTCTTAACTTTTAAGATACTTCAAGCCTGTACCCCATGAACAGGAATTTGGGTATAAAATGGTAAAATTACACTTTACCCCTATGCCGCTAGTGGCAAATTTGGCCAATACAGAAACCCTGGAAAATTGGTACTCATCTGAGAGTACTCAGCGAGAGCTATCCAATGAATACCAACATGATAGGGTTTGGACGATTTTCAATTTTTTTTGCCTTTTTGTGCATTGGACGAAATTAACCTCAGCATTGGAAGGTTTAACATACCCTTTGTCTGGTAGGCATCAGGTTTGATGACTGCCACTGTTTGCTGCATGGGGAAGAAAAACTCCAGCTCTTTTTCCGCAGATTCTACCGTGTCGGAACCGTGAAGGGGATTGATCTTGGAACCTTCAACTGCGAACTGGGCTCGCAAACTGAAAACAACAAAAAATAACTTTATTTCCATTCATAAGACTTATTTGTCCATCTTTGTGCATGTGTCTTTGTGTTTTCGCAAACTGAAAACAACAAAAAGTAACTATATTTCCATTCATAAGATTATTTGTCCATCTTTGCGCATGTGTCTTTGTGTTTTCGCAAACTGAAAACAACAAAAAGTAACTATATTTCCATTCATAAGATTATTAGTCCATCTTGTATACAAGTTTGTTTTGAATAGTAAGTATATAGGGCTTATTTAAACCCTGGACTCTATTTATTGTTCACATTCATCGTGGTTTTGAGTATATAGGGTTGCATACCGATACTCGGGTACCGATAGGAACCGAGATTCATTTCGAAAAGTACCGGTATTATCGGTATCGTACCGTTTCATGTTAACGATATGCAACCCTAGTGTTGAGTAGAAGCCATGCACATTTATGAAATACAAAATTTACCAACTGAGAATTTCCAACACTCTCCTTGAAAGAAAGTCCTGAAAATAAAAGAGACTATGGATCATGCTATAACTAGTAGTCTTAGCCAGCAGGGCGTCATTTGGACACCCAAACCTCAAAACGTCCTTAGGAGACCCAATTTCTTTTGTGATTTATTTCTGCTTCTCTCATAATTTTGAAAATAATTTTGAAAATAATTTTGAAAATAATTTTGAAAATAATTTTGAAAATAATTTTGAAAATAATTTTGGAATAAAGCATAAGTTCACAAAATACTTGTAGGAGAGTTATTGTTTGGTGTCTGATGAACATTTCTCCATCAAATATTTTCAAGAAAATGCCTTCATAAGTAAAATATTTCCAAAATCATCAGGCCTCTTTTGGCTGCTATGAGTGAAAATGGGTTAAAATGTCCCTTATAAGCGTATAATTGAGGATTTAAATAGTTTTTCCACCTCAATATAAATCCAACAACATTGTATAAGGATATTATGCCTTATTACAATAAGTTGATACAAGTGGTGATAAATCTCCCTTCAAAAATAAGGCACCCATGAGTTATAAAATTGCCTAATAAAATTATAAAAATTATTTTTAAAAAATTCATGAATTATAAAATAATGAAATTGCCATTTTCTAAATCCTCGCTAAAACCCTAACCTAATACAGCATTATAGAAAATGTTTAGATATTGACGACCGAAATATTTTGCGGTCTTCACATCAAAACATCACAACAAAGCGTTTGAGAGTTGAGAAAGTTTCCTGGCATTATGATCAACAAGGTATTATCAAGGGACTGACAACTAATTTTTTAAATGAAAAAAGGAAATAGGAAAAGTTCATTCAAAGCAATTCAAATTCATGAATTATATGACTACACATCCTATTTTCTAAGAAAGAAGTTTTTTTTTTTCTAGGTAAAACCAATTTGTACAATTACAGAGTTTGGTTAATGCATGTATTTATGAGTAGCATAGCAAACATGGACTAACTAAATGGCCAGTTATTATTCAACCAGTTGTTCCTGTATTAATGATTAGTCACATAACACACGTTGGATGTTAGTATTACTAGTAGCTTCCCAGTAAATGATCGCATTGTAAATCTGAAGGACAAAGTCACAGAAAGGCAAACTAGCTGCAGGGCAACCATAGAATATCTTCAAATGCCCATTGTAGAGATAAGGCTTACAAAAATTGTTTATTTCCTGTAACCCTACCCAAACAAGTTTTTACTCAAAAAAAATCCCTACCCGAAAGCTTTTTCCGCCCTTCCAACTCCAAATCAACATAAAACATGCAAGAGACACACTTTTTGAATTTTTTTTATCAAAATAAAAAGGAAAAAAAAAAAAATTACCCACCTACCCTAATTTTTTAGGATCATTCCAGGAAACAAATTATTTTAGGCCTAAAAGTCATCTAGAGGTCAATTAGGTGCAAAAAAAACATAGTGTATGAGAATAATTGGTGGTCCCAAGGTTGACAGGAATTCAAGCATGAAGAATAGAGAGCTTCACAAATTTTAGATCCATCAGTTGCAGATCAAACTCAGAGTTCAAGGTCACCTATAGGCAAGAAAGGTCATTGAGCCGTCAAGCAAATGTAGAGGTCAAGGCCACCTAGAGTTCAAAAGGTCAATTAGAAGCACAGCAAACATATAGGTCAAGGTCACATAGAGTTCAAAAGGTCAATTAGCACCAGAGCAAACATATAGGTCAAGGTCACCTAGAGTTCAAAGAGATCAATTAGTAGCACAGCAAACATATAGGTCAAGGTCACCTACAGTTCAAAAAGGTTAATTAGTAGCACAGCAAACATATAGATCAAGGTCAAATAGAGGTCAAAAAGGTCAATTAGCAGCACAGCAAACATATAGGTCAAGGTCACCTCTAGTTCATAAGGTCAATTAGTTGCAAATCTAAGTTAAACTTGGCAATGAGAGTTGTACCCTAGGGGCTTCTTTTCAACTGTCTCTTCTGTTTGTTGTTTTTCCTGATCTTTTTCATCTTGTTCAGTGCTTTCTTCCGTTTGTTTGTCTGTTTTCTCCTCCTCCTCTCCAGACACTGAGTCTTCCTTTTTGTTGTCACTTTCTTCCTCCTTGTCTTTCTGTTCTTCTGATGACTCTTCTGTGTTTTCACTGAGATTTTTATTTTGGGATGGAATTGAAATTATTATCAACAATGATCAGAATTGATGAAAAAGTTGCAGGACGAAAAAAAAGTCTTAAACCTTGGTCAATTGAATTTGGAATTGAAAATATCATCAACAATGGTAAGATTATGATTGAAGAAAAATTTGCAGAATAAAATAAATGTATAAAATTTATATATATATAAATATATATATATATATAAATATATATATATATATATATATATATACATATATATATACATATATATATATATATATATATATATATATATATATATATATATATATATATATATATATATATATATATATATACATATATATATATACATATATATATATATATATATATATATATATATATATATATATATATACATATATATATATACATATATATATATATATATATATATATATATATATATATATATATATATATATATATATATATATATATATATATATATGTACTTTTCCAAAAGAGTAATAAAGAGTTAGAATGGGGAGACCTACGTGTCAGCTTTTTTCTCTTCTTCCTCCTGCTCCTGCTGTTGCTGCTGCTCCTCCTCTGTGGGTGGCACTTTAGGTCCCAGGAGATCTCTCCAGCCCGTCACGGCATCCTCTCTCGCTAACGCCAGCGCCATCACTGAACCACTACAAACACAAACAAGAGGAGTGAAAATTCATATAAAGAATTTGCACTATTATTTCAACACTGGACCACCGGCAAAACCCCCAAAAGATTCATTTCATGAATTTACTCTCTTTTCTCATCAATAAACCACTAGCATATCCCCCCCCCTAAAAAAAAAGTCACTTCATTACTAAACCACTGCCAAACACAAAAAGTAGCATTGAAAATTGATTTCATGAATTCGCTTCATCAGTGGACCACTAGCAAACACAAAAAGTAGCATTGAAAATTCATATCAGGAATTTGCTTTAATAAATCATCAGTGGACCACTGGTAAACACAAAAAGTAGCATTAAAATTCATTTCATAAAATTTGGTTTAACAGTCCACTACTGGAACACTGACAAACACATAAAAAAGAGGATTGAAAATTCATCTAATAAGTTTGCTTTTATATAGTCCATCACTTGACCAAAGACAAACACAAAAAGGAGTATTGAAATTCAAAAAGAAATGTTGAGTTCAAAATGTGGGGGGGGGGGGGGGCACAATTTCCTGTGGTCCTAGCACCCACCCCCCCCTCCCACATCTTGAACTCAATTTTTCTTTTTTAATTTCTTTTTTGATTTTTTTTAATTTCTTTTTTAATTTCTTTTTATATTTCTTTTTTTAATTTCTTTTTTAATTTCTTTTTTAATTTCTTTTTTAATTTCTTTTTTCATTTCTTTTTTATTTTCTTTTTTAATTTCTTTTTTAATTTCTTTTTTAATTTCAATGCCCCCTCCCCTTCCCCCACCTTTCAATGGCTCAGCCCTTAGATGATTTTGAGCATTACATGATGCTGACCTGGACATATTTGTGGTGAGCTCCTCAAAGTATTCCTCGTCCTTGTGTTCCTTATAGAACTCCTCTGCCTGCTCCTTGCTCAGCTGAATCTCCTTAGACATCGCGATGATAAAGCCCGATTCAGCGATCTTCTGAAGTATGGAATCTACAACAATAGATAAAAAAAAAAATTGCATAATAATCAAAAATCTAAAAAACATTTAAAATATTAAAAAAAAAAAAAATTGAATTAAATTTAAAAAAAAAATTGAAAGCTTCCGCTGGTTTCTTGCATAGCTGGATTTCCTTAGATATGGCAATGATATATTCTGATTCAGTGATCTTCTGGAAAATTGAATCTAAAATAAAGGGTATTAAAACAATACATGTATGTAGAAAAATAGAAAAATAAGGCAATTGAATGCCTGAGGCAGATTGAAGGATTATACCTTTCATGCTTCAGGCCACAGAGTTGAAGACAGTTCTTCAACGTGTAGTATCTTGAATGATGAGAGAGATAAAAGGTATTAAGGCAATCAAAAAAATTGGGGCTTTAAGTTGTGACTAGCCAGTTGTACCTGGCGGAGGAAACCGGAGTAAACGGCATAACCCACCCCAGGTCACTGGCAACTTTTTCACTTGCTCTGAAGTATGGAACCTAAAACAAAAGACATCCTTGACCTACCTTTGTTCTCTTGTAGTGCTTCGGGCCGAATGAGCGCCAGGGTGCGCTGCATTTTGATTTTGCTACCTGGCACAGGGGGCGCCACAAATTCTGGGAAGAAGAACGCAAGCTCTCGCGACGAGGATTCATTCGAGTCGCTGCCATGGAGCGCATTGAAGTACTTGTCTGTACCAAACTTGGCTCGAAAACTGCAGGTTAAACAAAAACATTGAGTATGCGGATGATTTTTCCAGGGTTATTATATGGAAAATTGCTAAATACCAAAAAAAACCTAAAGCCCTAGAGCAAAGCTCGAGACTTTTAACAATAGTTAACAATTTCTTGTAAATGAACAGGGCTCAACATTAAGAAAAAACTTTACGAGCCCAGCAGGGCTAGTTACCGTAACGTTTACTAGCCCTGAAATATTGTTGCTAGCTCTGATATCAATAATAAAAAAATTCAAATAGTGACCAACCCCATAGCCTCAGTTGATAACAAGAAAAGAATGCAGTGTAATAAGTGTATTGTGTTGAATAAAGTTTTATTATCATCCAGATATGCAGAGCCAAAGGAGGGCTTCGTACTTTTTTAAGCGCTGATATTCTATCTAGCCCCTTGGGGCTACTCACAGTTAGAATTTAGTAGCCCTGACTCTCAACAACTAGCCCGGGGCTACAGGGCTAGCCTTAACGTCGAGCCCTGATGAATCATTCTTAAGATGTGGGCAATGGTTAAAAAAGAAAAAAGTGCTGAGTTTCAGTAATTTTTCGGGTTTTTGCATCATTTTGTATTGGCAAAATTAACCACCCGCAGCATAAGGGTTAAAATGTACTAAGTATGACCTCTGACCTTTCTGGTGCTTCCTCCTTGGCGAGCTCCACATCCTTCGGTCCGAGCATGTCCCTCCATTCCTCGATGATATTCTCTCCTGTGTCGCCCTTAGATATGACCAGGATTATACACGGCCCGCTCGTCATGAAGTCAACGATGTCCTCAAAGTTCTCCTCGTCTTTAAGATGTTCGTAAAACTCTCGAGCCTCCTCCTCTGTTAGATGTTGCTCCGTCTTCTCCAAGATTTCTATACCTGATACCAGCATCTACGGAGTTAATGAAATCAGGGTCTTAGCAAGGATTTAGAAACGTGGTGCCAAAACTTGGCAATTTTCCAATTTTTGGGGCGTCCTATTTTTCAAGGGAGATCACTTTATATGTATTCCTCCAATTAATATATATATATATATATATATATATATATATATATATGGCCTAAAAAAAGTTGTTTGTTTCCTGTAACCCTACCCTAACAAGTTTTTATTCCAAAAATTCCCTACCCTAAAGTTTTTTCCGCCCTCCCAACTCCCAATCAACGTAAAACATGCATAAAACACACATTTTTGACCAAAAAAATATATATATATTTATATATATACATATATATATATATATACATATATATATATATATATATATATATATATATATATATATATATATATATATATATATATATATATATATATATATATATTATGGATAGATATATTTATTACCTGGTCTATGATTTCATCGGCTTTTCCAGCACTGACTGCGTCTGGTTTGATGATCGCAACCGTCACTTCTTTCCTGATGATCTCTGAAAACGGAGAAATAAAATTTTGATTTAGAAGAAGTGGATGATGCCATAATGATACCCTTACTTTACAGGTTCCAGGTGTTGTGTAATCCTCATGAGAGCATTCAGAAAACCATTTCTAGAAATTAATTTAATTCAAGAATAATGATCAAAATGATATGCAGTGAAGAAAATAAACACATATTGATGACCGCTAACATATAATTAGATAAAATATACCAACTTTGCAGTTTAGTTGGTAAATTAAGAGTAATATTCACTGGTGCTATTAATGAATAACTATTGTCAGTTTCATATTTTCAATTTCACATTTCATTTCTTTATTTTCTTTATACATATATGTCCAAAGAGTAATATTCACTGGTGCTATTAATGAATAACTAATGTCAGGTTCATATTTTCAATTTCACATTTCATTTCTTTATTTTCTTTATACATATATGTCCAAAGAGTAATATTCACTGGTGCTATTAATGAATAACTATTGTCAGTTTCATATTTTCAATTTCACATTTCATTTCTTTATTTTCTTTATACATATGTCCATGTCTACTTCCTTCACTCCCCAAAGTACAGTCAAATTTTCTAAATGTTTTCAAATCATAGCAGTAGTATTTCTTAAAGTACATATTTGGGACATTAAACAATTCAATCACCTATATAAAATTGTGAAGTAAGTGAAGAATCTTTTTTGTGAAAATTCAAAAGTAAAAAATTTCAAAATCTTACAAAAGACGAACGAATGTGTGATATATATGACTTGAATGTGATACAATATTCAGATAGGAAGGGATAAGTAGGTGATAAAATTATTGAAAAATAATGTACCCGTGGCTAAATATTTTGTTTTGCACACTACTTTTAGTGTTTGACACTTCTACACAATGGTGTTTAGTGTTGAGACATTGATACTGGTGCAAGAAAGATGAATCATTATAAAGAATATTTTTTAGCAATTTTTTGTAATATTTTGCCATTACTTGTAACTCGATCATCTGTTACATGTTTTGCATACGTTATCCTTTTGCCCCTTCCTTTTTGTATAAGCCACCTCCCCTAAATCATCTCAGAATAAATTGATATCTTTCTAACTGAAAAATTGTAGGGTAGACAACTGTTTTTGTACCACCTTATGTACGTAAAACATATGTAGAATCCTAGCTACCAAAAAGATTGTAACTTATTAGTATCACATTCCAAAATGAAAAACATCATACTTTTGCAAGAAAAAGATATGACTCAATCTGTCAACTGCAGAAAAAGTCAGTGAAAAACGGTGACAGATAACATGCAGGAATATTAAATTTTATAGTATTAATCTAAAAATTTCAACATAAAATGAAAGACTGACTTCTAATTCTGATTGGGACAAAACTAATTAACATATACTCTATGATGTATTGGTAAAAGGGGTTGAAATGGGTTACAGTATATAGACGTGCCCACAATAATATATTTACCAACAGAACTAGTTGCGACTGAAGTAAATAAATAACATTGGCATCTTAATACAAACATGCATGGTATATTCCCTTCTTCTAAGGCCTCGAAAAAAATTGTTCGTTTCCTGTACAGGTCCAAGAGAAAATAGGGTAGGTCGGTAAAATATTTTTGTGGGATTATTTTTTTTGTTCAAAAATTCGTTTTATGCATATTTTATGTTGATCGGGAGTTGTAAGAGCAGAATAAAATTTAGGGTAAGTATCTTTTTGAGTAAAATCTTGTTAGGATAGGGTTACAGGAAACAAACAACTTTTTAGGCCTAATCGACAATTACTTAATAACTACTAACTATTATCTACTCTCCGTGTTTATTTCATTATGCATGTTTGTAATGGATTAATAATGATGGTACTGATGACAATGTTATCTCATAATTAGTTTGTACATTTAATGGTATAACTGATGGTATAATTTTTTGTGCTTTCAATATAGAAATATGTAAAATCTTAGTTATAGAGCCCAACTTGTACATGAATCCTTCTCATGATTTTACTATCATCATAAACTTCAAATTTGGTAAGGATGAAATATATGATAACCCTTATGCTACTGGGGGCTGATTTAGTCAATACGAAATAATGCAAAATTCTTGAAAAATTACTGAAACCCTGGCAAATGGGTACTCATACGAGAGTACTCAGCGAGAGCTATCCAATGAATACCAGCAAGACAGAGTTTAGATGGTTTTCAAAAATCTTTGCATCTTTGTGCTTTGGCTGAAAGTAGCCTCAGCATTGGAAGGGTTAAATCCACTTATTATGCGGTGATGAAAATAAGATAGGTGATACACAACCAAACACTCCACACTCTCTTCAAATACAGCAGACCAGTAGAACTTAGGAATAGTATGATAGTCCTTTACATCCTGATATTACCCTCACCAAATAAAGCTGAGAATACCAGGGAAATCTTAGAATTATCCAAGGAAAATCCAAGAAATTCATATGATTATCCAAGGAAAATTTGAAAAATTCATAGGATTATCCAAGAGAAATCCAAGAAATTCATATGATTATCCAAGAAAAATCCAAGAAATTCATATGATTATCCAAGAAAAATCCAAGAAATTCATATGATTATCTAAGAAAAATCCAAGAAAATCCTAGGATTATCCAAGGAAATCCAAGAAAATCCTAGGATTATCCAAAGGGAAATACAAGGAATGTCTTGGATTATCCAAGGAAAAAACAAGGATTTTCTAGGATTATCCAAGGAAAACCTGAGGGTTTCCTATCCAAATAAAATCTGAGGGTTTCCTAGAATTATTCTCAGAAAATCCAAGGATTTCCAAGGATTATCCAAGAGGAAATCATAGGAATTACTAGGATTATCTAAGGAAAAAAACCAAGGATTTACTAGGATTATCCAAGTAAAACCAAAGGATTTCCCAGAATCATCCAAGGAAGATCCAAGGATTTCCTAGTTAAGTAAAACCAAGGGATTTTCCAAAGTTATCCAAGAAAAATCCTTCCTAGAATTATCCAAGAAAAATACACACAGATTTCTTAGTTTTATCTTAGGATTATCCCAGGTAAATTAAAGGAATTCTAAGGACTATCTATGAAAAAAACAAGGATTTGCTAAGATTATCAAAGTAAAACCAAAGGATTTCCTAGAATAATCCAAGGAACATCCAAGGATTTCCTAGTATTGTCCACAGAAAATCCAAGGATTTCAAATGATTATCTAAGGAAAAGCCCCAAAGGATTGACTATAGGATTATCCGCGTAAAACCAAAGGATTTTTAAGAATTATCCAAGGAAAATCCTAGGATTTCTTAGAATTATCCAAGAAAAATACTAGAGATTTTTCAGGATTATCCCAGGTAAATCCTGGGAATTCTAAGGATTATTCAAGGATTTCCGGGGATGCCTCAGCTACATATGATAAGGGTTTGCTCCTCCATGTGTCAAAACATGCAGTATGTCGTCATACTGGGTTGCAATAGTACAGTATACAGGTAGTAATATCACAGTGCTCAAAACAATGGAAAAACTAGACACAACAGCAAGACTTACTTCCAAAGTCCTCATCAAAACTCTCATACGAAAGATTTACTATTTCTCCGTTAAAATGCATTCCGTCTAGATAGCAAGAAAGCAATTGAATACAGTGGTTAGCAAAGAAAGAGACAAAGTGAAAAGGCAATAGCAACGATGGGCTGCTGGCTTAAATCAGTGCTGACATCAGGGAACCGGCTTGCAAGGGAAAAAACCTCAAAATTGGCCTTGCACTTTACAGTTGGAATGAAGTTATAATTTGTTTAGCTATAGTATGTCTGACTTGAGTTTGGCAACTGCTTCTCCACTTTTTTGTGACAAAACGTGCGATTTTGCCATTCAAACTTGGCAAACCTCTTTGGAGCACTACTTCATGTATTTATAAACATACTTTCTGTCTCAACTCCGCAAAATGTTGATTTTGCTCATTAGGTCCCATTGTAAAATTTGCCCATTGTCAACAATTGCCAACAATACAAACATGCGAGGTTGTATTGTTGGCAATGGGCAAATTTTACAATGGGACCTTATGAGCAAAATCAACATTTTGTTGAAACAAAAAGTATGTTTATAAATGCATACACGTAGTAGTGCTCCAAATAGGTTTGCCAAGTTTGGATGGCAAACTCGAACGTTTTGTCCAAATAAAGTAGAAAAAGCAATTGCCAAACTCAAGTCAGACAGACTATAGTCATATAGAACAATCATTCATTTCACTGAAAGATGGTAAGTCACTTGGAGTGACATCTTTTCCAAAGAAACCAAAGATCATTCTTTCAGGGCTTCAGATGAAGTTTTTTTTTTCAAAGAAAAAAAAAGTTTAAAGAATTTAAAAACACCTAAAGGTCTAAAGATTTGTATTTTTTTTTACATTTGCAAGCAGTGATATCTAAAATATACACAAATCACTGGGTATTTAGAATTGGGGTGAGGGGGTGTGCAAATCCCCCCTCTCCAAGTTTTCAATTAAAATGCATAAAGCACCATGTAATTTTATTTTAAACAGATTGTGGGTTCTTACTATACCTAAAATTAAGCCCTGTTATTGTCATTGTCACTGTAGCTACAGCCAGAATACATGTTAGTGAAAGCGGTTAAAGAAAAAAGAAATGCTTGATTTTCGTCAGACAATTCTTATAAACAAGCCTAACTTATATACACAAAAAATCAACAATGAAATACAATTAGTAGATTGTGACTATAATTTGACTGCTTGACTGCAAATGTATTTGCCCCAAAATATATTCATGATAATATGTTTCTGACCTTCCTTTGTTGCAAAAAAGTATGATATGTAAATATGAAAACTTTGAAAAATAAAACTTCACAAAAAGAATTTTATAAATATGTTGGAAAAAATTCAGTTCATTGTTACCTACTCGAAACTCATTAACCATGATCATATCCAACATTTTGGAAATTTCACTTTGAGTTTTATGAGATATTTGACTTAAATATTTGACACGCCCTCTTTATATATTCAAAAAGAGTAAATGTAAATGCTACAACAATATATAACTACCATAAACCCTAAATGTTACAAATGCTTCATTTATATCTAAGCTACTACTCTTTAAAAATGTGCAAGTAACTATCATATAATATATGAATATATCATATATTAATATATCATATATTTTAACTAGAATGTAGATCCTTGAAGCTAAAAATCTATAAAAGCTAACATCTACTTTAACTATCGGGTTGGATTCAATTTAAATGTAATAGGAATTGTGCAAAATTATGTTGCGCTTAATCGTAAGGTGAAGCACAAAGGAAACATTTTAAACCTAAGAAGCTGGGCAGGGTCCGACATAAGTACTAGCCCGCATGGCCCGGCAAGTGATTTTTTGAAAAAGTGGCTTTCGGGCAAGTACATTTTAGTTTCCACTTGCCTGAACGGGCAAGCTGATTTTCTGAGCAGTCCACATATCTTTGTATAGAAAATGCGGCGCAAATACCAAGAAATATGTAAACAATGCAACAAAATCAGAAAGAAAATAGTTTTCAAATCATTAAATCTGTATTAAATAGTACATGCCATTCTAGAATATGTTATAAATTAATTCGGGCAAGCCACAAATTATGTCGGGCAAGTAGAAATCATTAACTACTTGCCCAGCAAGGAAAGTTAGTTCTGAAACTTATGTTGGTGCCTGCTGGGCCACCACCATCGTATATGTATATTTTACACTTTCAACTTAAACTAGGTATTTCCAGCATGATGAATATAAATCCATCTTTGAAAACAGGGTTCAACCATAACAAAATACTGTATGCACTGTACAATTGAAGCATTCATATCTACAGCATTCTCCACTCCCCTAAGATGATTGAAGATAACAATGAGTAACTTAAAAAAGTCCAAAAACCTTATTGAAGGTCAACAGTACAAAAAATTATAAGGTCAAAGGTCAAGAGTAACTAAGGGTCAAAGGTTACCTATTTGACCTTAAAAGGTCAAAGGTTATGCATAACGATCTTACCTGACCCCAGACCAGGAATTTTTCCAGGTGTCTTTCTCCCTGATAGAGAGTAAAGTCAGAAGTGGTGAGGGATGTTCCAATTAAAAAAAAAATGTCGCGGGGGGGGGGGGGGGGGGGGGGGGGGAGGACGGAAAATAGTTATAGGTCCTGGGAACTCAGACTTTGGGGGAGAGGGTTTGTAGAAAAGAGAAAAATTGTGTTCAGAATTGGGGGTGAGGAGCGCAGGGTTCGACTTTCCCAGGGGCCCATAGATTTGCTGTGGGCTCCTAGATTTTTCAGACTAGGGGCCCAAAATAGTTTGTATAATAACCAGAAATCCTAGCCGTTTTAGACCACTAATATTATCAAAAGATCTTTTCGGGCCCCTGGATAGCCTGAAATCTAAGTGTCAGCTAGACCCTGGAGGGAGGTCAAAATTTCCTCAACCTGCCCCTTCCCCCCCTTTTTTTTAAATGGAACAACCCTGGGTGAAAGTAACAAAGAGTGAAAATATTTGAGGATGGAACATAAACGCATACATCTGTTTGGGAGGTAAGAACGATTTTACAAAATGTCTTAATTAAGGAAAGATCATGAAATATCAACTGTAGAAATGAAACGTTGATTGTTTGAAATTCTAGCATAAAGACATGAATTTCAACACACATTCAATCCTCAAATAGGTTAACATATAGTACAGTGGCAGATAAAGCTAAGACATGTTTAAATATGCAACATAAAAAACGACTCAGTCTTTTTTCCAGAAAAGAAAGGTAGGATATGAGTATGAATTTATGAGTTAACCCTCATGCCGCTGGTAACTAATTTGGCCATTGCAAAATGATGCAAAAAACCTGTGAAATGATTGAAACCCTGGCACATGGGTGCTCATCTGAGAGTACTCATTGAGAGCTATCCAATGAATACCAACATGACAGGGTTTAGTTGATTTTCAAAAATCTCTGTGTCTGGACGTAAGTAGCCTGAGCATTGGAAAGGTTAAGACATAGTTACAGAGCTGCATGAAATGAAAACCACCAACTTACCCCAAATCACTGGCAACTTTCTGATATGCCTAGGTAGTAAGTCATATCTCATACCTTTTGCAGCATCTTGCAATGTGCTAGATTACTCAACTATTGGCATATCCCCAGTTTCTCATCACAGTTTTTTTATTTGTTGCATATCTAAACAGTACTTTGCCATAAAGATATAGCAGAAAGAGTAAAAGTGAATCAAAATGCAGGTTATTTAGAAAAAGGTGAATAAGTAAAATCTCCAACTACAATTGAAGTTGTTCAATTGCAATTCCATTATAATTGACTAGAGTAAATGCACACACATACACACAAATATATATATACACATATATGTGTGTGTGTGTATATACATATATATATATATATATATATATATATATATATATATATATATATATATATATATATATATATATATATATATATATATACATATATATATATACATATATATATATATATATATATATATATATATATATATATATATATATATATATATATATATATATATATATATATATATATATATATATATATATATATGATAAAGCACTGAGGTTTTGGTGCTTTCCTGTGTTGTGAACTTTTGTACAACTCAACTCAAAAAATATTTTTTTGATTTTGTTGGGAATCTAATTTTTGGTACAGATTTACATGTGATCTATAACATGAACTATAAAAGCGATATGTCATAAAGAATTATAAAAAGCCAAACTGCAATGCACTTGGCATTATGCACTTGTAATTAATTATGAGTGAAAAATGAAAGGTCCCAGTATGTGACGCTTAGCATACATTTGGGGGAAATCTTAATTTTCCAGCTGAAAATGAAGATTCACCACTTTATCACTACTGTTACCATGACTACTGGATTGTTGTGATTAGTGCAACTGTTGCTTAGCGACTCACCAGCCTCCTCCTCATCTTTCTCGTTCTCCTCCTCGTCCTGTACGGCCTTCTCTCTGTCCTCAAGGTCTGCTATCAAAGGATCGCGAATCTATACAAGGAAAAAATAACGGGAATTAGGAGTGTGATCGGTATCTAAGGTTTGGAATTGGAATCGGTCATCTTTTTTTCCGATACTTTCCGATTCCTACCGACATGTACAGGGAGAAGAATCATAGCATTTAGGTGAAAAACTGTATCAGAAGCTTCACTATTTTAACATTTCCATGCTATACTTTATTTTTTAAGTAGTAGATTAGATGACCTGGCACACTGAGCTACTGACTGGCGTTGTCTCATTACTTAGTCATCTTATTGCATTGCAATATGATGACAAAATGACTGTCAATTAGTATCAACATTTTGCCGATTCCAGAATCGGAATGATCGCTATGAGATTTTATAGCGATCTTTTCCATGGGATCGGAAAAGATTCCTTGGTATCGATTACACTCCTGACGGGAATGATTATGATTTCCCTCAAAAGTAACGTTCAGGAAGAAAACTGACAACTTGCCAATCGTTTAGCTTTATTTTTTGTCACTAGGTGTCGCCTTTTCCAATTATCATCAATTGCCATTTTCATAATCGATAAATCAGTAAAAATGAGCCAACCGAGTAAGCGTTAATTATGATCGATGATCGTCCCACCACTACTATGTAGGCGTGTTATCGATAACTCCCAGATAATCGTATTTCTAAAATGAAGCAGCCAGTTATCGTATGGATAAAAAGGTGGTGTATCGTATTGTGTATCACAAATCGGCAAACTACTCCAACCGGAAATCACACATGAGGCAAAATGCCCCCTAGTCCGCCACAGTTTTGTGTTTCCGGGCAGTTTGCCACTTGTCTAAACAATAAATAATGAAGTTAACGGCCGTAACTGATGTAATACTTAGTGGGGAGACGAAGCAGGCGGGGTCTGAAATGGGAAAATGCCCTCAAAAGGGTAACATTCTCACCTCAAAATAGGAAAAAAAATTGAAAATAAATAAATTTTACAAAAATCAAAAAAAAAAATCGAAAAATTGGTATCAGTGTCCAGAAGATTTTGCAATAATCGTATCAGTAAATTTTCTGTTTTGATGACACTCCTACTACTATGTACTTGCCTCTTTCCTCTCGAACTCTCCATCAAGAACCTTGTGTTCGTGCGCCAGCTGCTCTGTTACGGTTCTCTGTATCAGCGGCGCGTTCGCCCCCCGCACCACCGCCACCAGTACACCACCCTGAAACAACAACAACAACAACAACACAGATATCAGGGTTTGAATGCAAAGCAATTTTTACCATCGATTAATCGAAAGAATTTTCGCACAATTAATCGAATAAGGTTGCTTTTTCTGGCCACATTGATGTGATTTTTAAGGTTGAATGATTTAATACAACATCGTGTCTAAAATGCTAAAATCTTCAACATTTTTGATAGTTAACCATTGTAATATTAGTTTATAAAGATATCAATCTACTTACGGCAAAGAAGAGATAACAAGGTTCACAGCGCCCCCTATATTTCTCTAAAGCATCGATCGTGTCCGCTTTTGCCTGGAATATATATATGCATAGCACTAAATTAAGTGGACAAACGTGTGAATGGCAAAACTAGAAAATATCCTCCATTTAAACTATATCTTTGATGGTTACTCTAGAATAAAGCCAGGACAGAGATTTCTTATTTACACAACAACACTATTAATATTCATTTTTCATTCCTCATAATTTTTGATTTATTTCTAAACAGTTTAATTTGTTATTCACTTCAGACTGTTCATCCAATTTAGGGAACTCAATTTTTATCAACAATAAAATTATGGAAAGCACCTATTTACTTTAAAATGTTCTCTAAATAAAGCTGTGTATTAAAAACAATCTGCCCAATTGTACTAAAAGCAATGCTGTTGGCAGGGTAGTCTAGATTACAGCAGCTACAGCAGGACAAGGATTAATTTTAGTCCATTAATGCTTAAGAGTTACTCATTAAATTTGCATGTCGATATTTGATACTTTTGACAATAACTTGAAAATTAAGAATTTTATTTTACAAAATATTAGGAGTTGTTTGTAGTGTTCTGATAAAAAAAATTCTCCTGCAAATATTTTCCCAACTATATATGCACTTGCCTGAAAGATGTCAGACTGCTTTTGGCTGCTGTGGGCATTTATGGGTTTATTTAACCCATTAATGCTCAGAGCGGCCAAAATATATATAGGCCTGACAATTTTGATAATATTTTTCTGACAAAAACTTTTTTTAGAAAATATTTGAAGGAGAAATGTTAATCAGATACCAAACACCAACTCTCATTCAAATAGTTTGTGAAATTGTGCTTTATTCCGTAGTTATTTTCATAAGTATGAGAGTAGCAGACGATACTCTCTAGAGGAACTCTGAGTGTGAATGGGTTAAGTATAACTGTCTTCCCTACAACGCCTCCAGCACACATATGGTTGTTTTGATGAAAAAAGAAACATTTCCAGATGTACTTGATTGACCATCAATGTTGCTGGTATTAATATGAATAATAAGCATGAATATTTTCAGAAATATCTAATTCAATACCACTATAGTTGGGAAAATGCAATAATATGTCTAGAATAGTTAAATAATCATTAAATAATTATTACTAAATATTGCCCAATTGAGGAATCAGTATGCATGTTAACACATTAATGCTTAAGGCTTCAACCAGAAATTGTCGTCTGGATCGATGATACTTTTGACAATAACTTTTGAATTGGGAATTATTTTACAAAATATTTGAAGGAGAGTTGTTGGTAATGTTCTGATCAACATTTCTCCTTCTAATATTTTGCCAATTGTGCTAACATCTGAAAGATTTCTTCAAAATTGTCAGGCTGGTTTCGGCCGCTGTGAGCATGAATGGGTTAAATGTATATTAATCAAACAAACATATCAAATACACAAACGCTGAGAGAAAGAAACAGGAGATGAGAAAGATCAGCCTTTAATAGTTACCCCTTTAATGCTGCTGGTGGCTAATTTGGCCAATACAAAATGGTTATTGAAACCCTGGCAGGCTGGCATATAGGTAATAAGTCATTTCTTAAGTTTTTTGCATCATATTGTATTGTCCAAATTAGCCACTAGCATTACAAGGGTTAATTAAGATGACACAATTCTGAACAACACAATTATCATCCATTTGGACATACTGTAGATTCACAAAAGATTGTGTACAGTAGTGCTCGGACTTGGCCGATTTTTTTCTATCGATATATAGTCCCATATGACGATAGATTATCGATAAAAAACAATAATTTGGTGACTTGAGGTGGCACGGAACGTACCCACATTCTGCTCCTGTTGGCTCTTTATACCGGCGATGCTTTCCGGTAAACAACATCCGCCATTTTGAAATTGATCAAAATCACGTTCGTGGCGTGATTAGCAGCGTGATTTTGAAGTCCAAAATGGCGGTTTATTTACCGGAAGGCACCGCCGGTATATCAAAGTAATAGAAGTGACGTTGTGGTGAGTAGTTAGCTTGCATTCTTTTAAATTTTTTATCATTACATGTGCTTTTATTTTGGACGAGAATTATCGTTCATTAGCGATAATTCCTTGAGTTATCGATAGCGCTACTATCGTGTCGCAACGATCAATAAGACGATATTTCGATTTATCGTCTGAGCACTACTATCAAGGAAATATTATTATTTTCTTAGCATTATCCTACTTCTGGGAATTCCAAGCTAAATTTGGATAAGGAGGTTCAGGTTTTGATCTCTTTTAACCCATTCACACTTAGAGTTTCTCTGGAAAGTGTCGTCTGCTACTCTCATACTTTTTGAAATATCTTTTGAATAAAGCAAAAATTCACAAAATATTTGAAGGAGAGTTCTTGTCTGGCTTGTGATCAACATTCCTCCTTCGAATTTTTCAAGAAAATGTGTTTGTAAGTTAAATATTTCCAAAATCGTCAGGCCTCTTTTGGCTCCTCTGAGTGTGAATGGGTTAAGATTCATCGCAACCAGAAATAGCACTCAAAAGATAATCCCTTCCAATGCTGAGGCTATACTTACATCCAAAGCACAAGGATGCAAAGATTTTTGAAACTCATCTAAACCCTGTCATGTTGGTATTCATTGGAAAGCTCTAGCTGAGTACTCTCGGATTTTCCCAAGTTATTTTTTAGGTTTTTTGCATCATATTGTATTGTCCAAAGTAGCCACTAGCATTACAAGGGTTAAGATGACACAATTCTGGACGACACAATTTATCTTCCA
The DNA here is from genome assembly GCA_963942565.1 of Maea johnstoni. Lineage (NCBI taxonomy): Eukaryota > Metazoa > Annelida > Polychaeta > Spionida > Magelonidae > Maea > Maea johnstoni. The sequence goes on from OZ012699.1 coordinate 1,029,020, forward strand.
TTTGGACATACTGTAGATTCACAAAAGATTGTGTAGAGTAAATTTTGCAAATTTACAGAAAATCGATTTTTGCGTTTTTTATCTTAGTTTGTGAATTACCAGTGTTAGCTATACACTTAAAGTGGCAACACTTATCATTGCGAATTTTAATTTTGGGTCCGAGGCTAATTAAACGCTAAAAAACGCAAAAAATAAACTAATGCAATCTTTTCCGAATTTACAGTAATTATTTGTCCCTCTCCTCTTTGGTTCTTTCTCTCACACACAAAAGGTAGAAATGTGTCAGTGACTATGAAGTAAAAGCAAAGAATAAAGGAAAGGAAGATTAGTTGATGCATGTATCAGTGAGAAATCAAGGAATAGTGAATGTATAACTTTAGCTTACCTATAAACGTATACGGTGAAACAGACATAGTAGCACATAGTTGCCTAACATAATGCCTAATACTGTATATGGCTTTAATTTGGAGTGCTAAAAATTTCGCCTAACACTCCTGATGGAGGGTATTTGTACTACTTTAAATTTGCACATACAAGAATTCAAACTAAACCATATACTAGCAGGATGTTCATTTGAAGGATGTTATTTTGGAGCTATCATGGGGACAGTGAAAATTAAATGCCTGTAAAAAATACCATTTTTAAAGTAAACTAAGCTTATATCATTTTTAAAAATCTTTTTGCGAATTCTTACTTTCAAAACCTTTATGTATGTAATATAAGTCTTTGATTGACACACTATCATATATTTACCTAAATTTTTCAATATAATTACAATTTTTGAAAGATTCTACACATTGACAAATCTAGATGCACACCATTCATTACATCTCTAACTCTGATAAACGAAATTATATTCAGAGGACAATTGATTTAGGAATTTCAAATATCAAAAAATGTAATTCATATTTGCTATCTGTTTTGAACAATTATGAGGTTTTGTGATGCATTCAAAAAAAAGTTTTAAAAAGTTTTCTAAGTTTTAGCATTATATATCATGGTGTATTATGGTAGATGAATTCATATATATAATATCAAAGTACTGCTTTGATTAGAACTAATTGAATTCTTAAAATACAAATGCACAATTATGGAACAAATTTGTGTACAGGAAAAAGACACAAATCAAGAATTTAAATCATGATGTAAAAATAAAGCTACAATGGGGTCAATTACAGAAATACTGGTAGTGTAAAAGGTTCAAAAAGGTTTGTGATCGTGATTTCCAATAACGGGAACAAACTATAATGGAATTTGAAAAGGTTCACAGGGATAAGATGTTCAAGAAATTGGTTTTGAGCATTCGTATCCGTAACCACAAAAATATACAACAGAAACTTCAACTGGGAACGAAAAATCCTCAAGACAAAAAAAAAATGTAACGTGAAGGGGTCTTATGGAAAAACAACATTTAATTTTAGTCTAGTTTGTCTTACCACTGCATAACCTAACAGGGTATCGCCAGCCTCATTTTTGATTCGGCGTAGAGTGGTAACTAGTGCAGCGCAGGGACCGCACCACTCCTGATATACATCCACCACTGAAAAGAAGTTCCTTAACTAATCAGATGAAGAGATAGAGAGATAGAGAAAGGAAAAGTACAGGTGAACTTGGATATGACAGACTCAATGGGACCAGGAAAATTGGTCCGTCATATGCGAAATCCGTCGTATACATATGACGAATACTTGATATGCATCAGACTGGGACCAAGCATATCGTCTGTCATATGCAAAAATCCGTCGTACAGTGGTCCGTCATATCCAAGTTCACCTGTATCAGCACACAAGAAAACTGCAGGCAGGAAAGTTGTCAAGTAATCCAGGGACATGATGGGATAAGATTGAATGGGTATTATTACGGTAGGGATGGACAGTGTAAATATATATATAAATTAGGGATGTCATCGATAATCGACAAATCGATAAATCAACATTTTCACTTTGTCAATTAAATCGAATGGTTGGGTATCGAATCGAAATAATCGATATTCTGAACCCCAATAATGGCGTATGATTATTAATAAAATATACACTTTTTCCAGACATTTTCCTGTTAAATGGGGAAGAGGGGTTGGGGAGGGGGGGGGCATAGGGGTGCGAGGGAGAGGGTTGGGTGACTCCTAAATCCTTTATGTATTGGAGGGTGGGATCGGGATCATTTGGAACAAAAAAGTGTACACATAATTATGATAAGACTGCTTGGCTAATTCAGGCTCCTATTTAAGGCATAGAAAAAAAAAGTTTGATCCCTGTAACCGTCCAAATAAAAATAGGTTACGTAGGTTGGTAAAATATATATATATTTTTGATTATTTTTTTGTTCAAGAATGTGTGCTTTATGCATCTTTTATGTGGATTGGGAGTTGGGATGGCGGAAAAAAATGTAAGGTAGGGATTTATTTGAGTAAATACTTGTTAATAAGGTAGGATTCTAGGAAACAAACAACTTTTTTAGGCCTAACTTAGCTTTTTACAATGGATGTTGCTAACTATGGGCACAAAAATATAAGGAATTGATATCAAGACAAGTAGCATTGTCAAATTTCACAGCCTGCAAGTTTAGAAGTAGCATTTTTTCAGAAAGCCCAGCGCATTAGTTTCACCAGCACCACTCATCGTTTTCTTACCACTGCCCATTTTAGGAGCTCATCGCCTAGAGAATTGTTTAACCTGCGTAAGAGTGTTACTACGGCCTTACAGGGACCGCACCACTCCTGGTATACATCCACCACTGAAAAATAGTCCTTGTATAAAAAACAATGCATAGGTTCATCTTGCTACACATATTTGAGCAAGACAAACTAACAATGGAAATATGTTCAAAACAGTGCAAATAGGATTGAAAAATTCTTAAGATTAGAATAACAAAATATAGGGTAATTTCAAGAATTGTAATCACATGATATAAATGTCTAAAAGTGTCATATTTAAACCAAATCAGGGCTCGAAATTAGGGGGTGCCAGCCCCGAGCCCCCTGAATTCTCCCAAAGGGAGCCCAGAGATTACTGGTTTCTATACAGAACACCTTTAGGTAGCTTATGAAGATGCAGTTGGGTTCCCTGCAAATAAAAGAAAATGTCTAAAATGCATGGTAGAAAGCTGTTTAAAACTAAGGCATGTCATTTTGAGTTGTCTTGACAAGAATACATTTTGTTTTGATTAATTGATCAAGCCAATTTGGTCTAAATAGCTATGGAACAAGCCTTAATGTCAATGCATGGTTTAGTTCTACTTTTAAAATCTCAGGATTTTACCCATGAAAAACCTTGAAAAGTTAATGGAATAATTAAGTTGTATTCGTTGCCATTTCTTTAAAAAAAAAATCATGAAAGTTAAAGATCAAATTAACTAAAGGAAAATAAAAAGTCATCTTCCTGATGACAGTACTTTTTACATGGGTAAAACCCCAAATCCTTGCCACTAATAGTATTTCATTTCACCAAGCAATATCCATGGGTCATTTATTGGTCACTGTGTACAGTTTCTAAAGGAAAACGATGCAATCAAGTACTGTAAAACCCATTATTATTGAGCTCCTTTTAATTTCACACATTTCGCGCTAGGAGATGATAACGCATACATTACTGGCACTGATATACGTTCAAAATAGCATAACAATGTCTGGATCTAGCGGTGATACAGTTGATGCGTGTAATTAAATGGCCGTGATCAGATTCAGACGGCAGTTGCGTGAATAAAAATGTGCGTGGTAATAAAGGGTTTTACAGTAATTTTATGGATGTACTACTGTTTTGCTATGAGGGTTAAAAATCCAAATCATCAACATTACACATCAACAATATCCAATTATAATTAATCTTGACTGCCTTCATAAATCAAGATTAAAGCTATGTAGTGAAGACATTTAATTCCTGCACCAGTCGCCCGGACGTCTGTCAATGACTGATATACTCCAAACGTTCACTGATAAGATGTTAAAAAAAAACACAAGTCAATTATATTAATGACCCATGAAGCTGTATATGCAAGCTGCGTTCGGCTGTGACTGAAGTCGCATCCATAAGACTGTCACAGGATTCTTGGAACCCAATTGGGCGTGCCAGCGTGCAACAAAACCACTTGCCCCGTCGCAAGTGAATTTGGCAAAAGATGGCAATCGGGCAAGCAGAACAAGACCATGACTAGCCCCGCTCTGCAAATAATAAATAATATTGTCCTCACAATGTTACTCAACTTAAGTTGTTTAAGAGTGGCGGGGCAAGTGGAAGTGCCAGTAGGGTAAGTGAACTTTAGGGGCAGCTTGCCCCCCCTCGATAAGTAATGTTTTGGAACCTTATATATGTAGCACTCTGCGTGCGGTCGTATATTATGCCCGGTCTGCCTGGGCATTTATAGAGCAGGAATTTAATATCTGCACTGTACGTAATAATACATATTTTTCCAGCTTAAGCTGTTAAAAGAATCTCAGGAATCATTTTGAGTTGTGTGTTCAAGAAGACGTTTTGATTCACTGATCAAACTAGTTGTAATGTCCCTCAGAGCAAGCATCAAGATTAAAGCTAATCCCATAAAGATTAGAGCTAATCCATGCATGTTTTTCCAGCTTACCTGTTAATCCCTCCTTGGCCAGCATCTCTTCCCATTCCTCCTGTGTCTCTATCTCGACCTGCAAGGCAATATCCTGCTTCTTTCTCGCCATCCTTTTCCTTTAATAACAATCCTGAAAAAAAAGTGCAAATTGATAATAATCTACATTCAAATATCCAAATGAAAATGATAACGGGACTCAATATTAAGATTTCTAAAACTGAGCTTAAATATAAGGCCTAGAAAAAAATTGTTTGTTTCCTGTGATGGTTCGCAAAAAATAAGCTAGGTACGTTGGTATTTTTTGTTTGTTTGGATTAATCTTTATGTTCAAAATTGTGTATTTTATGCATTTTTATGTTGATATAAGGAGTTGGGAGGGCAGATTTTTTTTAGATAAGGGATCTATCTGAGTAATAAACACTTGTTACAGGAAACAAACAACCTTTTTTAGGTCTAACATTCATTTTTTTTTCGATTCGATAATTGACTTTTTTTTTTCGATTCCGATTGATTCGTTTCGATTTTGAAGAAATGCAATAATAAAATATTTTCACATGTTCCACACTATTTTTGTGGTTAGGATCCTAAGATTCTCACAGTGCAAAGACAGTGAAGGTTTTCTCCACACTTTTTGATTGAATACTTCTTATTAGCGTTGGCTAGAAATGGAAAAAAATGATGTAAAAGGCTAAAAAAAAAAGTGTTTCGATTACTTAACATAACAATTGACATAATTTTATTTCTGATTAATTGGAAAAATTATTTCGATCGATCGATACTTGTCATATCAATTACGGTCCTACTTGATAGGTGCCACATCATTGATCATTTGACATCAAATTACTGCATACAATTAAAGAAGCCCAAGATGATTTAAGGACTGTGAAAATTAAAGAAAACATATAGCTTTCTAGTATATTTTGAAATATCACATATTAAGTCAAATCTGATCAATTCAGCCCAATCCTTAAATAAACATGATGATATTACTTTTGGAGAAAACAGGAAGAACGTAGATGTCTATAAGGGAATCCAAATGAGCTAAACAACAAATGCTGAGCACTGATATACTCTGGTCTAGATGAAATAGAGTTTGCATTTGACATTAACATAATAACCGGTTTTTTTTCTCTGCAAAGTTCAGGAAAGCGCTTAAGGTCAAACTATACCATATTGGCATTTCACCACATGCAACCTGCAACACTGCCTTGCAAAGATTTACACAATGTAATAACTATGTGTGGATAGAGACTCCATCATCCATGAGATTGAGTTACCATATATTTTTTTCCAGTGCTCATACTTAAATAACGCTCTTGAATTGAAAACAAAGAATTCAACAAATATCAAAAGAAATACTTTTTTTATATTGTTTTAAATTTCTTATTTAAGCAATTTATACAAATGATCCATTTATTTAGAAGACGTTTCCTCAAAATGGACAGCCCTAGGGATAAATAGAACTTTAATTTGTAATATTCTATAATGCCAATATTATTATTATTGTTATAAATTATTATACATATTATCGATATTATTCTTAACCTCATTATGTTTTTCTGTGATGACAGGTGAGATGTTTCACTTACAGTGAATACAAAATATGGATTGTACCTTAGAACTTTAATCGAAGTATTCATCTTAAAATGAGAAATTTGAGGATGCAAGTTATTAAAGTGGGCATAAAGCCATAAGCTAAAATACATGTTAGGCTTACAAGTTTTAGAATAATTACATTAACTCTGAAAGGCATTTGATATAGATTCAAGCAAAGACAAGGATGTGGCATAAAAGTATTCCTCAATATCTCTGCCACTCACCCTTTTTGCTCATCCCATTACAGGGGAGCTGCCAAGTGGTCCCCTTTCCCAGGTGTCTACTAAAATAAATGTCCCCTAACCTAGAGGGGCCACCCAACTTTTTTAACCACCCCCTATTTTATTAAAGTGGTTAGGTAAACCTTTCTCTCTCCCCATAACCCAAGCAATAACTCAGTCACAAAACATAAAACAATGTCTATTTCCAAATCTTGTATACCTAAAACCAGGGAAATAGTAAGAAATAGGCCAAAAATGGGCTACATGATCAGTAAATCACTAAATGTACATAAGTACATATATCAACTTTCAGCAGTCAAGTTTAGACTGATTGCATACACTGAATTCATAAGAAGAATAAGAAAAGACTTAACTCCAGTAGTCAAAACCATTAATGGTAATCTGACAGCATGAGTTTATACTGATTCAATCATGATTTGTCTTAATTAAGTCTATGCTTTATCAGAAGAGGAGCCCAGGAGGGCACCTGTTCTTAGATTTAAGGCTAAATTTTAAGATGTCCGCAGATTGTATACTTAAACATTCAAACGCAAATGATTAAATGGGCATAGGGAAGAGTAAAGCATTTTGTGATAAAGGAATCCATACCTTGAAACCGACAGAATTTGGCAAAATATATATGAAATCCAGTGAAAACAATCCTAGGATATCCAATGTTTAGTGGTTGCTGGGAGAACCACGTGACCTAATTCATAGCATTTGATTGGATGATCCCAAATGCCACATCGAGGCTCAAAATGGCAGATGCCGTGGAAAGCGCGCTGTCAGCCGCAGAAAACCTGGATTTAACATTTGATGAGGTACACAGAAATTTGGAATGCACATGTGTTTGAGTCTCAACCATGTTTTGAAACTTATGATGTGTCGATACTGTAACATTTCAAAGTGATTACGATGAAACTAACATATATGTTCAGCCTAATGCATCGAAAACTCAATTATCGCTCACAACATAAACATACTGGAATGCACTGGTCTCTCTCAGTCAGATATTTTGAGATGTAATTTTCGGCTTAAATGATTATCTTAATCACAACCAAAAGGTTTGAGCGTAATCCCCAAACAACATATTGAAATTAATGCTTGTCATATATTGCTTTTTATTTGTTTCACCTGATAAGTATCGATCCACTAATTATGACATTTCCTGATTCAATGAAGGGGGCGTGACTGCAGACCAAGTTCAGTTACATTTACAGTGTGTGAAATGTCACTTTGTCACTCATTAGCTCAGTTACCCATCCTGTGAAGAAGCCTTGGTGTTTCTTGCTTAAACAGTTACTCTGTTTGTATATTTTTCCACGATAAAGACGTACCCACTTAACAACATAAAAATCCTTTTCTACAGGGCTGAGGCTATTTACCGAGAGGTTTGGTAAATAGCTCTGAATTCAACATTATTTACTGAACATCACGGTAAATAGGCAACTTTTCAACCTTATTTATCAAGAGGTTCGGTAAATACTGATTACTTGAAATACTATATAGTATCCTAAATGACAAAACTTCCATTTTACCTCAAGAACAAGTATTGTTGTATTTTCTTTTTCTGCTACCCTTGGTTTAGCACTTTGTTAATTATCCATTGTAATACCCACTTGCCATACCAAACATATCCTAACATATGCTCTTACCTTAATGTAGATGTAATATGATGCTGGCATGGCCAGGAAGCGAGCGAAGCTTTGGATGATCTTTTTATTTTTTACTTCTGACCAAAATACAGCATTGATTGACCGTAAATTAATGGCATACAAAACATTAGATTTTAAACTCTTAAAATTTATATTTCGCAACTGATTTTGACGAGAATTCAATGGCCAGTAGAATGAATTCTGGTGGTACTATCGATCTAAACCGCATTAAAATTGACCCACGTACAGGCAAGAAATTCAGTTTTAACTTGGATATAGTAGCGGCCACGGCGTGGTATGGCCAGAAAGCAAGCCGAGAATTGAGCCACGGACGGGCGAGAAATTCAGTTTTAACGTGGATATACATGTAGTAGCGGCCACTTTCATTCATATTTCGCAACTGATTTTGACGAGAATTCAATGGCCAGTAGAATGAATTCTGGCGGTTCTACCGATCTAAACCGCATTAAAATTGACCCACGGACAGGCGAAAAATTCAGTTTTAACTTGGATATAGTAGCGGCCACGGCATGGTTTGGCCAGGAAGCGAGCCGAGAATTGAGCCACGGACGGGCGAGAAATTCAGTTTTAACGTGGTTATACATGTAGTAGCGGCCACTTTCATTCATATTTCGCAACTGATTTTGACGAGAATTCAATGGCCAGTAGAATGAATTCTGGCGGTTCTATCGATCTAAACCGCATTAAAATTGACCCATGGACAGGCGAGAAATTCAGTTTTAACTGGATAAAGTAGCGGCCACGGCGTGGTATGGCCAGGAAGCGAGCCGATTTTAAAGTGAAATCAATGGTCAGTAGAATGAATTCTGGCGGTTCTAAACTGCATTAGAATTGAGCCACGGTCGGGCGAGAAATTCAGTTTTAACGTGGTTATTTCATTCACGCACGTGCATTCGTAGATTTCATCCAATGGGAGGGCGTGTTTGTTATTGTACTGTACATTAAATTACGTCATTGTCGACCAATGAAATCAGTCGTTACTTAACCTACTAAAGAAATCCTCTAGAACGGAAGTCGTCCGCACGTTGTCCCATATTGTTGGACGCGCGTGGTACGCTCACGTTGGACGATATTGTTGACGACGACGACTTTCTGGGTCCGTGTATGTATTTCTTATAGTGACGTCATATACACTCACACTCAATTGACTGACTGCGAGGCTTCGCGAAAGGCCTGCAGCCTTTCTGAGCTTCGCTCGCTATTATGTTTTATTCTAGGAATGTCAATAACAATGCCTGATATTTAACACACTATATATTCCTTTAGCTTGATGATGCTGAGTTTGATCTTCCCACTGTGGACAATCCACCAACACTGGAAAGCATCCTTAATGAGGTATGTACCAAGACTTGTTTCACATGGTGAATTTAAATCAACAAACATCAAGCATGATGATTTAAAGGACTCTATGTTTTAGAATATATAATATATTAATTGGAAGATATGGAATTAGTTCTTTTGGTTGTTTCAATATATTTGATGATTCATGGGTACTAGTTGCAGATTAATCACAATAATCAAATGTTTTTGACCGTGTAGAAAAGACTATTTGCTTCTTTGTTCATATGCAAATTTGGTGATAAAACTTTGAAGAGTAGAATGTTAGCACCTTATTTTGCACACATAAGTTAAACATCTTTTTTCGAGCTTTCTTCCTGAAAAATTATAACTATTTATAATAATGCATTTAAAAAGAGTGACATTTTTCATATTTTTTGCATTTAAACTAGAAATCAACAAAAATCATGAATCCATTTCCGACAGCTATACATCCGCATGATCTTCTTGACAGAATTAATTAATTTTATGTTTTTAAACCTGGTCCAATTTTGGGCACCCAGTTTCTAAATCCTGGCTAAGACCAGGTGTGTATGACTATAAAGTCAAGTACTCCTCCACTCCACTGATGACTCTGGCTATTTACATTGTGGTTAGCTGGACCACAGAGAACAGCGTCTTAGCCAGCAGGGCGTCCCCGTGTCATCAGGACACCCAAACTAGGGATGGGGATCGTTGAGAATTCTACGGTTTGGTTCGGTTCTCGGTTTTGCTTCTTCGGTTCGGTTTTATCACAGTTTCCTAAACGATTTATTAATGACATTTCTTGGATACGAAACTACACAATGGAATGTGTGGCTGAACTTGCCTGAACTGGAAAGTTCCTATATACTAGCTCCCTGGCCACTTTCTCTACGCTCAGAAGGCTTCTGAGCATAGTGAAAGTGGGCAGGGTACCAGACTTGAGAGATTTTATAATGGCTGTTTGATCGTCGCGCTTGGCAGACATTGTGAGGCCAGCGAGGTGGTAGGTGCTGACAGTTTTATTACGCCTCCAGGAACCCTGTGCATGCATAGAAAACCGAACCGTGTAGAGGGAGGTCCGGTTTTTGACTGGTTGACCGCAATGCTCAGGCCGGTTTCACATATAAACCGGTCCACGGTCCCCATCCCTAACCCAAACCCTCAAAAATCCCACATAAAGATCCCAAATTCTTTATGAGATGATTTTCAAAAAATGCCAATTTCAAGCAAATAATTCTTCAAGATAATATTCAGCTCATGAATAAGAAAATGTATCCTTACGGTCATAAATTGAAGATATTATGGTCTCCATCAGAATGTTGGACGTGTGTACCTCAAAATTTCATGATACCCAATTTTGGGCACCCTGGCTACGACATTGACAGAGAATGTGATATTTATTTTTTGACTTGTATTTCAGCCTGATGATGACTCTGTGTTTGAGGAGGAGGAGCTACAGATCCCCATGTTCAAGGGAGATCCTGGCGACACCTCCTCAATGTCAAGCCAGGAGGGTATTCTATCGGATAAAAAGTCCCAGCCTAGAAAGTAAGTGGAGAAGGGAGCTCAAGGTCTAGAAATAAGTAGCGGTACAGTTGGGAATCATTTGCAATTTCATGATCGTTAATCAGTTGCAGCCAACCAATCGATTATCATAATTATTGATCATAATCGGCTATTTTCGGTTATTGGGTACTGGAGTTCTTGTGTAGCTCAATTACAAATTGTGACACTTCCCACCTGCTCCTGTGTGCAGCTCTGACGTGCATAATTTGGGGTGGTACCTCAATACCAGTGACTCGTAAGTCTATTCATTTTTCTAAAACTTCAAACACTCTTACTTCGTTTTGAAGTAGTTTTGGTGCTTAGTTTCATAGCAAGAAAGCTGACAACTTGCTGATTATTTACTTCTATTTTTCATCGCTAGGTGGCGCCTTTTCTTATGATTGTTATCAATTGCGAGTTTCATAATCAATATTTCTACTCTGATTCCTCTGGGTTATGCATTCATTAAAATAACACTGATATGGCCCCTATGGTTTTATAGCCAAGAGACTCCATTCATGTTGCTATAATATGACATGATGTGAAAAGTTACAATTAGGTGTGTATGTTTATTTCTTACTATGTTGGACTCAGTAATCCAGGTACATGTATTCCGTAAACTAATCCTAAAACTAAAGAGCCAAACTTGTTCTCCTAGGGATGGAGAGAGTCCTACAGAATCATTTTAAAAATGTAATGTATCGTACATTTTTCTTAAGGATATCGAGACATTGGTCCTGGTGGTTGTTACCAAATTTCATCTTTTATTCACAATTAAATGTATTGTATTGAAATTTGTCATTATTTTGTGAAATTCATTGAAAGTCTTTCTGTATTTTTTTGTAGGATGACAAATGGAAATTGTCAATATTTTTGAAAAAAAAAAATGTACCGTACATTTTTCTTAAGGATATCGAGACATTGGTCCTGGTGGTCATTAACAAATTTCATCTTTCATTCACAATTAAATGTATTGTATTGGAATTTATCATTATTTTGTGAAATCCATTGAAAGTTTTTCTCCATTTTTATGTAGGATGACGGATGGAAATTGTCATTATTTTTGGAAAAAATACTTTTTTATCAATTACCACTGAATTTTATCTGTCATTATTTACAGAATGAAGAAAAGCATACGTTACGAAGAACATGGCTCCATATTAAGGCATGTGATACTTAAGGGTGTCTCTGGGCAGACCATGTCAGCTGCGGTACGTAACATCACTGCCTTTGTATTCAAGTTTACCCCTCCAATGCTGAGGCTACTTTCGTCAAAAGCGCAAGGACGCAAAGATTTTTGAAAACCATTTAAAGCCTGTCATGTTGTTATTCATTGGATAGCTCTTGCTGAGAACTCTCAGATGAGTACCTATTTGCCAGGGTTTCTATCATTTTTAAGGATTTTTGTGTTTCAGAACTAAATGGGCAAGTTAGTAGTTTATTATTTTTACTTTAAATACTGATAGAATCTTTTGCTTTTAGATAAGCGAGAGTATAGTGGAGGGGGAATTTTGGTTCACCTTACCCTTTACATAATGAATTGCCCTAAATATAATTTCTGTCAACTTAAGCAGGGCTCGACATTGGTGCTTGCCCTATTGCCCCGTGCAAGTAGAATTTGTAAATTATAGCTGTGGGGCAAGTGAAAACTGCATCTTGCTTGCCCCACTGGGAAAGTACGTTTTGTATATTTCAGGTTTACTTTTGAGAATGTGTGCAAGTTTCGTGGTCTGCCATCCAAGCTTGTCCTAGAAAATATGCTTTCACATGCCAGAACCATGTTCTACTTGGTTTTAAATAAAATATTATAAAATTATCATATACAAGGGCAAGTGAAAGTTGGAGTGGGGCAAGTGAAAGTTGAATCTCACTTGCCCTACGGGGCAAGTCGCTGCAAAAGTTAACGTCGTGCCCTGTTAAGTAAAAACTACAAGTTAGTACTATGACCTATTTCTACCTGCTTGGAAGGCAATGAGCATAGGCTGGGTTCAACTTTCCCACGGGCCCAGGAGGATATGCCCCTAGATTTTGCTGTGGGCAGATTATTCTGTCTAGGGGCCCAAAATAGTATGTATAATAACCAGAAATCCTGTTTTTGACCAATTTTTTTTTTATCAAAAGACCTTTTTGGGGCTCTAGCTTGAAATCTGACTTACCTTAAGTGTCAGACCTAGATTTCTCAGACAAGGGGCCCAAAATAGTATGTATATAAACCAAAAATCATGTTTTTGGCCACTATTTTTTATAGAGCTGCACTCACCACTCACGAACTCGAGTGGCTCGAGCCCAGGGGCAAACTCGCCGAACTCGAGCTGAAATGTTGAAATCGTGAGCTTGTCTACGTTGGGAACACAAACGTAACACAGAGCACCTTACACACATTATTAACATACATAACTGCCTATTGCCGTCATGTCTTCCTTACAATCTCCAATCAGGGTTTGACTTAAGTGGGTGTCCGGGCGGTATTCACGCCCTGAAATGTGTCCGGCCGACCCAAGACTGACTATCATTTATCATATGAGATCGCCCGAAAACCGACCAGAAAATTTTTCTTAAGTCAATCCCTGCCAATGCATACATTCAAGCGGTGTTTAGTGTTATACTGACCTTTGTGCCTCGGCAGCACGTTTTAGAATTAAATAAACATGGCAATGTTAATAAATCACCGCCAATAAATATTTATTGCTTAATAGCTAGGCTGGAAAATAAGTATTTCTTTGGAAAATTGGAACGTCCGTGAGCTCATGAGGTCACGAGTCAAACGAGTGGTGAGCTCATGAGTTAATCTCCCTCCGTGAGTGCAGCTCTAATTTTTTATCAAAATACCTTTTCGGGCCCCTAGCCTAAAATCTAAGTGTCAGACCCTGATATTAGGTCTATCAGTACCTACTGTGATTTCCGCTGCTAAGACCTGGGGCCTATTTCACGAAAGTCGGATAATGGGTTAGCTAGCTAAACTTTTAGCTAGCTAACTTTATGCTAGATCTTTCTTATCCTGTAAATTCGGTTTCACAAAGAAAAAGTTAGCTAGCTAAACTTAGCCAGCATGAGGTCGCTTATGTTCTTGCTCAACAATCATAATCCGCACGTGCCATGACGTGCACTGTCTGTTGTGCTTGGAAACTGGCGCCATATCCTCTCTGTGATACTGCCCAACGGCACGCGCACCATTGTTAGGTCTGTTGTTTTCAGCAGCAGAAGATCGTCCGTGTTTAACGTGAGACAAGGTCTGTCTATAATGCATCCATAAGCACATTTAGAAATAGATAAACATTTCACTTTTGGTGTCACCATTAAGGAAAACTCTTGAATTTTATGGTACATATTTTGGCTTTATGTTTCGATAATGTTTATTAGGAATTTCGACGTATTTAGTGCAGCCTATACATTATCCTGAACGGCTAGCCTGCTCGCCGTTCAGACTTATTTCGTCATGGCAACAGGATAACCACTGGCTTAGGATTCTTTGTGAAACCGAATTTAGCTGGCTAGCCTGTGGTAAGCTTGCAGTTAGCTAGCTAACCCATTATCCGACTTTCGCGAAATAGACCCCTGGTTTGCTGGCATGGCTATCCTTCACTGAACTGATTTTAATTTGGAACGACACTTCTACTTTCAGGATCGAGTGGATGCGGGAATGCCTACATCATTGGTAAGTTCTAGTTTAGAAATGTTTAGTATAAGAATTCTACTAACCTCATCTTAATACATTTTTTTCAATAAAGAATATATTTACCTTTTGCATTAAAAAGGGAATATCAAATTACCACTTTTTGCAGTAGAGGACATGAACTCTTTATTGGAAAATAAAATTGATTATAAAGAATGGAGAGGAAGGCTTGAATTCATTCAAACATTTTGGTATGCATTTTCAGCCAACCTTCTAGTCTAGCCGGAAGCTTTTCAGTTCTTTATTTGATGTGAAATTTCTTTTGCTTCACCAATCTGGTAAAGTTAAAAGGGTTAGGAAAGATTTTCAATTTAGGAAAGAATTTTAATTAGCATCATACTCAATCCCGGTTGCAGATAGAACTGCCATTTGTATTTCTCTATTGCAGGCGGTGTCAACACTGATTGCCATTGGAACTTCTCATGGACTTGTCTTAGTGTTTGGTAAGTAGACATTTTTCATTTTTCATTTCAAAATCTGATCCTATTTAAAAGACAATACAATTTCTTCAAATCCTCAGGAAAATCTAATAAGATGCAGTTTTGAATGTGCAGGTTACATTGATCTGAATAGGAGTCCCCTTTTAAGCCATGTCAGGGCCTGATCTTTTATTTTAATGGAAGGCATTGTTGTGAGATTTAATGCCCCGTGGTGGAGGGTATTATGGGGATTTAATGACCAGTCACATGGTACAATTTAATTCTGAATGCTTACTGTATACTGCTTTAATTTGGAGTGCTAAAAACTTTGCTTTACAGCTCTGCTGGAGGATATTTGTATACTTTATATTAGCGCATTCAAGCACTCAAACTATATATTCATTACTTTATAGATATTTATTTGAAGGATTTTATTTTTGCGCTATCATGGCATGCGCAAAGGTAGCAAAAATTAAATGCCTGTAAAAATACGAGCTATACAGTATTGGAATAGCCCGAGGAAGCTATACTAATGAATTTAATCTATTGTTCTTTTCTATTGTATTTTCATATCCTAAGCATGTTATAAGCATTGTCTAAGCGGCACTAATGTAGGGGCACAATATGGAGCTGTTACTATTTTTCTTTTCTATTGTTGTTTCTAGATCCCAAGCAGGTGATAAGCACTGCAGTAGGGGCGCAATACGGAGCCGTATCTATTGTTCTTTTCTATTGTTCTTCAGATCCTAAGCAGGTGATGAAGTGGTGTCTAGGCAGCACTGCCGTAGGTGCGCAATACGGAGCCGTATCTATTGTTCTTTTCTATTGTTCTTCAGATCCTAAGCAGGGGATAAGCGGTGTCTTAGCAGCACTGCTGTAGGTGCACAGCATGGAGCTGTATCTATTGTTCTTTTCTATTGTTCTTCAGATCCTAAGCAGGTGATGAAGTGGTGTCTAGGCAGCACTGCCGTAGGGGCGCAATACGGAGCCGTATCTATTGTTCTTTTCTATTGTTCTTCAGATCCTAAGCAGGTGATGAAGTGGTGTCTAGGCAGCACTGCCGTAGGTGCGCAATACGGAGCCGTATCGGCCCTGGGATTTAACAGAGACTGTAGCAGGCTTCTGGTCGGACATGCCAAAGGACAGGTAGGATTACCTGTGATCTCTTATTTCATAATTGTTATCATTTTTCATTTTATCGTTTTGTCTATCAACAAACTCTCATCATTCTAGAGACAATACCTTGAAGAACCATTTTCAACCCTATGGCCTAAAGCATGAAATATATATATAATAATCCTTGAATATGAGGGCCTCATCAAAAATGAAACCCTGTACTTGACTATTTAACTGTGTAACCATCGTGAAATAAAGATAATCATTACTATTATTAATATTGTTATCATTTTATTATGATTATTTTTATTATTATCATTATTATTATTAATATTTTTATTATTATTACTATTAATGTTATTATTGTTATTATTATCATTGTTATTATCATTATCATTATTATTATTATTATTTTTATTATTATTGTTATTATTATTATTATTATTATTATTATTATTATTATTATAATAAGATATGAAATATTATCCAAAAATATGATCACAAGTTTTTATCTGTATTTGCCAGATTACGATGTGGGACTTAACCAATGGCAAACTACTTAGGACCATTGCAGATGCGCACCCCCCTGGTACAGCAGTACTTCATGTTAAGGTAGACTATCCATACTATATAAAACAATATCAATTTTTTCTTAGCAATACAATATTTTAACAATATTGTTAATGACACCTCCCGTCCCCCAGAGACTCATTTTTCTTAGATTTTGAACTGTCAACTTATTTTGTCAAATATTTTGCTAATAAATAGCAATGAATAAAGATATTTTTTCCTAACATTGATGGAAACAAGACCGGCAAGAAGTCAGGATGGACTTATAATGTGATTTAGTAGTAGGGAAAGGATTGGTTTTGTAGCCAAAGTTAGAAGGTTTAAAAACCAGAACACCTAAAATCAATTCATGTAATGAATATAGACAATGTAAAGCTTACTAGAACCTAGATATCAGCTAAAACTACACTATTGAAATTTTCCACATCATACTACAGGTGAACTTGGATATGATGGACCACTGTATGACAGATTTTTGCATATGACGGACCATATGCTTGGTCCCAGTTCGATGCATATCAAGTATTCGTCATATGTATATGACGGATATTGCATATGACGGACCAATTTTCCTGATCCCATTGAGTCCGTCATATCCAAGTTCACCTGTATTTGCAAATTGTTATTTATACATTGCGTCCATAGTTTAGTTTAGAAATAGCTTTATCAAATTTTTTCATCTTTCAGTTCACGGATGATCTGACCATCGCAGTATGCAGTGACAGTGGAGGTTCTGTATTTGAGCTTGAAATGAAGTAAGTCTATCATTTGAATAAATGAAATAAGTCTATAAAATTATCTCACAGTCCATTTATATGACAGCAGTCTAGATCTTTACTGTACAATTATATACGTCTACTTTTTAGGCCAAAATAAAAGTTTGTTTCCTGTAACCCTACCCTAACAAGTCTTTATTCCAAAAAATATCTACCCTAAAGTTTTTTCCGCCCTTCCAACTCCCAATTAACATAAAACATGCATAAAACACACATTTTTGAACGAAAATATAATCCCCCCCCCCCCCCCCAAAAAAAGAAAAATCACGTAGAACTTTTTGATTAATCATGACTTAAAAAAGGGTACTACTTTTCATCTAAATTATGAATAGACATCAAGTGTTTTCTATACTACGATACCTGTTCTTTTAAGTTGTATTGTGTATCTTTTGTAGACGTCTGATTGGTGTAAGAACATGTGACTCAAAATGTCTGTTCTCCGGGAGTCGCGGTGAGGTGTGCACGATCGAACCACTTCATATGAACCACACCATCAAGGATCATCCAATGAAAGACGTGATAATTCTCGCCATGGCAACGCTCTCCAAAGTCCTCATCGTGACCTTGAGACCTCACCTGAAGGTCATGTTTACACACCCTCTAAAGGTAAATGAGATTATGAATATTATAAGTGGATAGGGCGCTATATCAAATATCAATTATTATTATCATCAATTATTATTATTAATGATATAAAAAAGTTGGATCACGCCTACGTTTAGCCCATTCATGCCTCTAGCGCCGAATTTATAGTTTAGATTATAATCTAGGAAGACATATCCAATGCCTTTCTAAGATCCACCCATGTCAGACCATATCTTTATTGTACTGTTTGGTGACATGTTTTTTCTTGATGCGTCATTATTTTGATTATACTATAGGAAGATGCAGCCAATACCTTTCTAAGATCATCCCTTTGTCAGACCATACCATTATTGTACTGTTTGGTGACATGTTTTTTCTTGATGCGTCATTATTTTAATTTCACTACAGGGTAGGGCTGTCATCGCTACCAGCAGTATCGATGGATCGCTGGCGAAGCCCTAGCGATAATCGATACGCCAGAAATGCTGGGGTATCGATTCGCTATAAAAAATAATAAAAAACTGGTTGGATACGTTGCAACTCGTGAAAACTGCCGTAACCAACCAGAAATCTTTTTTTTTAAAGTCCAAATAAGCGAGAACTTACCTCAATTCAAAAACGGAAGTTGAATTGAGGACGGACGATCTCTGGCGCACTACTGCGCAGGTCACCCCAATGCATTGTGGGGTCCCGTCGAGACGATGACGGGCGAAGACATATCGGCGCTAATGGCGAGATCGCAAATTGTAGGTAGATTTTAGTTATTGTTAGAGGCGGGGATTGCTGGGGAATGAAAATTTAATGCGTGAAAAGCTAATTGCTTATATATTAGCCAAAAACCAAGCGTGAGACAATTTCTAGTGTGAATCGATAGCGAATCGAATCGAAGTGCCGTATCGGTAAATATCTTTTCGATTATCGAATCGCTAAAGAATCCTTAGTGATGACAGCCCTACTACAGGGAGATGCAGCTTCATCATGTGTTGTGCATTTTTCATGAAATTTCAGGATAATACCTGCAGAAAGAAGGTAGAAATAATAAAGGAAACACAGAAAGTGTATCTTTAAATTAAACATAGATAGGAAAAACAGAAAGCATGCCTTTTAATCACATGCAAAAATTTAGATTTAAAATTGGTCTTCAAAAGTTGTGACTGATCATCAGATTTGGAAGCAAGAATAATGAGAACAACACTAGTCATTATTTTTGTTATACTATAGGGAGATGCAGCCACACTACCGCTTCTCGCCTGGCAGTTCGTCATCATTCAAGTGTCAGATATCGACCGAGTAATCGACCCGGTATTGGCCTTCGCCCGAGATCAAACAATCTACTTCTTCCAAGTGGTCTGCCAGGGTCCCGACAACATCAAGTTTGTCCCCCTGCAGAAGACTGACCTACCATACAAACTTCTGGCCATACAGGTAATATAATAATGATGATAATGATAATAATGATAATAATTATAATAATAATGATGATGATGATAATAATGATAATGAAGATAATGATAATAATAATTATAATAATAATAATAATAATAATGATAAAATTAATAATAATAATAAAAATAATAATAATAATAATAATGAGAAGAAGAGGAATGATTAATAATAATAATGATAATAATAATAACAATGATAATAGTAATAATAACAATAATAATAATAATAATAATAAAAATAATAATGATAATAATAATGATGATAATAATAATGATAATAATAATAATAATAATAATAATAATAATAATAATAATAATAATAATAATAATAAAAACAATTTTAATAATGATAATAACAATAATAGTCATTTCACAAGAGTAACACAGTCAAATACAGGATTTGATTTTCGCTGTGGCCCTCAGATTCAAGGATCATACCTTTCATGCTTCAGGCCACAGAGTTGTTCTTCAATATATAGATTCTTGAATGATGAGAGAGATGGTGCCATTTTCATATTCAAATATATTATACATTATACATATATTATACAAGCAGGGTCTTAGCCAAGACCTGTCCTGCCTGTCTTTTGGACGGGCAATGTCCTGTAAATTTCCTTTTCAGACAGGCAACAATTTCTATGAAGAATTTTCATTTATGACATCTTGGGGGTAATGATCAAATATTTTCCAAACAAACCATCTGCTAAGACTAAATTGGTCTTTTTGACACAAAAGGATGTTAAATGTGTATTGATATTGTTGTTGATGTGAAGATGAATAAACAAAAAAAATCTTAAAAATAAAAATGAAACATGTATATTGCAGTGGACCAATTCTCGCACTATGGTTGCTATAGACACGTCAGAGAGGATCCACGTTCTAGATGTCAGGTCAGAACAGGAACTGGAGGTGAGTAGACACATTCACACTTAGAGGTACTTTGGAAAGTATTGTCTGCTACTCTCATACTTTTGAAAATAACTTGGGTATAAAGCAAAAGTTCACAAAATATTTGAAGGAGAGTTGATTTTTTGCCTCTGATCAACATTTCTCCTTCGAATGTTTTTCGGAAAATGCTTCTGTAGGTAAAATATTTACCAAATCGTCAGGCCTGTTTTGGCCGCTTTGAGTGTTACTGGGTCAAGAGCTTCTCTTGAATTTGTTGTCTGGATCTATGATACTTTTGAAAATAACTTCGAAATTAAGAATGAGTTTACAAAATATTTCAAGGATAGTTGTTCTTAGTGTTCTAATGAACATTTCTCTTTCAAATACTTTCCCAATTTTGCTATTGGCTGGAATGTATTATCGAAAATGTCAGGCCTTTTTTGGGAGAGGTTACTTTGAAGAGTTTCATATTCATTTCATATCATAGTTCATGCTATCTGTGTCGATCGTATTTACAAAAAATAAAGTTCTCTTCCTTTATGCCTGAACCACCGTTAAAAAAATATTAAATAAAGGAGGTGAAACCTTTTATATATATTTTAAAAGTTGTCATCTTTTATTATTTCAGGTGATAGATATTGCGGAGATCCAGATGGTGTATAGTACGAGTCACTTCAAGTCTCTCGCCACAGGTGGCAACGTCAGCAAGGCTCTGGTAAACTGCTTCCTAGCAATATAACACTACAGTTCAGTTAACCCTTTCATGCCTAAAGCTTTTCTTAACAAGTGTCGTCTGGACCTATGACATTTTTGATTTCAAGTTTGAAATTAAGCAGAATTTCTCAAAATATTTGAAGGGGAGTTGTGGGTTGGGTTCTTATCTCCATTTCTCCTTCAAATATTTTCTAGAAAAATGCTCTGGTCTCATAAATATGATCAAAATACTAGTAAAATAAAATGAAAAATAAAAATATAGGGCAATTATGGGCTCTTAAAGGCATGAATATGTTTAAGTCAACAGGCAACTTCGAATTTCATCAGTTCTCCGGAGGAATTTGTTTTCATCACTTTGTGCCTTATTTGGGCTATTTCATGAGCTGTAATGTGTATATTATGACATGTTATTACAGGCGTTTGCTGGAGAGAGATCGTGCTACCAATCAGTGGTCAGTTTCAGCGGTCAGCTTCTTCTACTGGGCACCAAGTCGGTCCACTGTATGATGATGAGAAACTGGGAGGAGGTGAGTAACTTAAAGATAGGAAACTTGAAACAATGCAATTTAAACCATATATGCTTATAATAACCAAAAGTGTCTTTTTCGTGTACTTGTAAATATGTACAAAGGTCAGTATAACACTCAACACTGCATGTATACATTGGGGATTGTAAACAAGACATGACAGCGATGAGCAGTGATAAGGTGTGTTTTATGTGTTCTGTGTTAGGTTTGTTACTTACACGAGTCAACGTATGTTTATATATATATATATATATATATATATATATATATATATATATATATATATATATATATATATATATATATATATATATATATATATATATATATATATATATATATAACATTGAGTATTTGTGTGAATGAAAAATAGATAAAGACCTATTCATCTCTGCATCAGCCAAAAAGGCCAAAGCAATATATTTTGATAAGATACTACTCAAAAATTTCAACTAGTTTGCCGATTTATGCTCTTTTCTGGTAGTAATTTTCAAAATTATCATAGCTAACAGACCTCAATTTCATTGTTGCATGGATTGGATGTAGCAAGATAAAATTAAATGAATATAAAATGAAAATGAAAAATAATGAAAATATTAAAAGTAGTGAATATAGTAAAAATGATAAAAAAAAATAATGAAAATATTAAAAACAATAAAAATTGTAAAAATTAGAATAATAAAAATGATAAAAATTTATAAAAATGGTAAAAATGATAAAAATAACAAAAATAATAAGAATGATAAAAAATGATAATAGATATGGAATAAATCTTTGTGTCCATTTGCATGATATATCATGTGACTATCCTATGTTATTTTTCAGCGCGTGGATGTTCTGGTCAAGCAGAACAAGTACCGTGAGGCGCTGGCTCTGGCACAGTCCTTCTACGAGGGAAAGGCCAAGGCCGTCATGGGACTACTGGGCGGACTACAGATGAGGCGAAAATCCGTATCAGACAAGGTATGTAAACGGTATAAGAACCTAAGAAAATTGTGAAGAAAAATAGGAAAAAGCATTTATTTCTCTTAAAATGATATTGTATGTAATAGGGAGTTGTAAAAACAATACAACCAACTAAAAGAAAATGCAACCATTTCCAAAATAGTGGGTTGGCCTGGTCGCTTTATAAATGTGCGGCGTTGTGGAGGACTGTCTGTGGTCCTTCTGCAACTGAAAGATCCCTTGTAACTATAAAGAGAAGGGAATTTCTTCCCGGCTCCGGGTTTCTATCTCTTTGTGATAGGACCTAAGCTGTTGAAAGTGACGTAAAACCCCAAACCTACTTTCCTTCCTTTGCAGGGCTTGAAATTAAGTTTTTTTTCAAGGGAGCCCAATTACATCTTCAAAAGCCACTTAAAGGAGTTGTGTATAGAAACCAGTATATTTTTGGGTTCCCTGGAGACATTTGAGGGAGCTGCTGGAGAATTCAAGGGAGCCCTCGGGTCACGGCAACCCCTAATTTCGAGCCCTGCAATGTCAAAATTTTGCAATGACTTGATTGAATGAATGTAGCTTATCATGGCATATTGTCAGTTAGACATTCCGACATATATACCTATAAATAGCTTCTTTTTCTTTCTTCCAGCTCCAGTCTCTACTAGGCCAGTATGTAGACGTGGCTATGACCAAGAACTGTCCAGAGAAAGGCAAGATGGAGGAACTGGAGGAATATTACCAGGTAGGTTCGCTCTGCTACCGCATGGGGGATTCCCCCACGACTGAGCCGTCCTGCACAGTGCTCCAAATATTCCCCTTGTTTCAACTTCACACAAGCTGGTTGATATTATGCCTTTGGTACCACTATGTCGAAAAAGTTAGCAATCAGCTCAGCTGCAGTTCATAAGCTATTTCTCCACCCCATCACTAATTTATTACTTACCTTGTCTCATGCTCATTCAGGCATTTTATGGGATTTTTAACCTGCTTTGGACATAGTGAAAAGTTACTACTGACAGGTGTTTCTACGGCACTTAAAAATAACTAATTTTGCTGTAAATTTCAGTGGTAAAAATGGTGACCATGACTAAATTTTCACTACATTTTGTATTAACATGTAAGGTGGAAAAATTATTAGTTCCCTTTTTTCATGAAATGCATTATTAAGAAGAGTTATTTCAGATGATTTTTTCTGTTCCTTTTCAGTCTGTTGTGCCAGTTTGCGTGGATTACTGTCTTACCTTAAACAGAACGTAAGTGGAACTTCAAAATACTTCCAAGTACATGTAGTTTTCATGGCAGTAACGGAAATACAATGAAAATAAATGTTTTTGCCAATTTTTGATGCAACGAATGCAAAATACAATCACCAAGGTAAATCTAAGCAATAGGCTGTTGACAATTTCATTTTATTTTTACTTTGATTATTTGGCGCTACATTGATATATGGCTGAGAAAATTGCTTCAATATGTAATATATTAAGCCTCAAATATACACTATACTTGTAACTGCATGATCCCCATTGAAATCTTTCTTTTTTCATCAGTATAAATACTTATTATCATTATTATTATTGTTATTGTCATTATTATTTTTATTTTAGTATTATTATTATTATTATTATTATTATTATTATTATTATTATTATTATTATTATTATTATATTATTATTATCATTATTATTATCATTATCATTATCATTTTTATTATTAATTATTACTATTATTACTATTATCATTATCATATTAATATCATCATCATTATCATTATCATCGTTATTATTATTGTTATTATTATCATTATCATTATTGTTATTGTTGTAATTATATTATTATAATTTTTCTTTTTTTTATCTATTATTGTTTTTCAGTGATATCCTGTTTGGTTCTATCTACGACCGGTTCAGCGCGGACCCGATCTCGTGCGGAACGTTTCTGGAGTGTCTGGAGCCGTACATCCTGAGTGATCGTCTGACCTTCATCACCCCAGCGGTCATGAAGGACTTCGTAGAGCACTACCAGTCTAGGGGGATGCTGCAGAATGTGGAGGCCTGTATCGTACATCTTGATATTGCTAGCCTCGATATACACCAGGTAAAACATACATTTAGTAGTAGTAGTAGAAGTAGTAGTAGTAGAAGTAGTAGTAGTAGTAGTAGTAGTAGGAGTAGGAGTAGGAGTAGTAGTAGTAGTAGTAGCAGTAGTAGTAGTAGTAGTAGTAGTAGTAGTAGTAGTAGTAGTAGTAGTAGCAGTAGCGGTAGTAGTAGTAATAGTAGTAATAGTAGTAGTAGTAGTAGTAGTAGTAGTAGTAGTAGTAGTAGTAGTAGTAGTAGTAGTAGTTGTAGTAGTAGTAGTAGTAGTTGTGGTAGTAGTAGTTGTAGTAGTAGTAGTAGTAGTAGTAGTAGTAGTAGTAGTAGTAGTAGTAGTAGTGGGAGCACTACCAGTCTAGGGGCATGCTGCAGAATGTGGAGGCCTGTATTGTACATCTTGATATCGCTAGCCTCGATATACACCAGGTAAAACATACATTTAATTATCATCAGCTCCACTCTGATTCTAACAGCTGATTGGTCATTTTCTTTGTTGGATAAATTTGTTATCCTTGTTGTGAAATTGATATACAGGAAAATGTCTGTGTTCAGCCAGCTATATCGCACTTGGCCTGATGGCCTTGTGCAATATCGAATACAAAATGCTTACCTTTCACATGTCTCGGTATCATTGAGGCAAGAATTATATATTTTATGCAGTCAAACAAAAATATATATATTTATATGTCCACAAACAAGTTGATTTAATCAACCTCAACAGCCCTTTTATTTTTTTCTGGGAAATTTGAAAAATCGATTCCAACAATTATACTAAAAAGTCGCTTTTCCAAAATATAAGTGAATTTAAATCTTTCATGTCAAGCGCTGGTATATTAATGATGATGTGTATCTCCCTCAATTCTTCAGATTGTGATGCTATGCTGGAAGCAGGGTCTGTACGATGCCATCATCTACGTCTATAACAAAGGTATGAGTGACTACACCACGCCACTAGAGGAACTATTGACACTACTCAGGGCTGCCGTCAAGACAGGAAAACAGCTGACAGGTAGGTCACCTAGGATATAGTATCTACGTCTATAACAAAGGTATGAGTGACTACACCACGCCACTAGAGGAACTATTGACACTACTCAGTGCTGCCGTCAAGACAGGAAAACAGCTGACAGGTAGGTCACCTAGGATATAGTATCCATGTCTATAACAAAGGTATGAGTGACTACACCACGCCGCTAGAGGAACTATTGACACTGCTCAGTGCTGCCGTCAAGACAGGAAAACAGCTGACAGGTAGGTCACCTAGGATATAGTATCTACGTCTATAACAAAGGTATGAGTGACTACACCACGCCGCTAGAGGAACTATTGACACTGCTTAGTGCTGCCGTAAAGACAGGAAAACAGCTGACAGGTAGGTCACCTAGGATATAGTATCTACGTCTATAACAAAGGTATGAGTGACTACACCACGCCGCTAGAGGAACTATTGACACTGCTCAGTGCTGCCGTCAAGACAGGAAAACAGCTGACAGGTAGGTCACCTAGGATATAGTATCTACGTCTATAACAAAGGTATGAGTGACTACACCACGCCCCTAGAGGAACTATTGACACTGCTTAGTGCTGCCGTCAAGACAGGAAAACAGCTGACAGGTAGGTCACCTAGGATATAGTATCCATGTCTATAACAAAGGTATGAGTGACTACACCACGCCGCTAGAGGAACTATTGACACTGCTCAGTGCTGCCGTCAAGACAGGAAAACAGCTGACAGGTAGGTCACCTAGGATATAGTATCTACGTCTATAACAAAGGTATGAGTGACTACACCACGCCCCTAGAGGAACTATTGACACTGCTTAGTGCTGCCGTCAAGACAGGAAAACAGCTGACAGGTAGGTCACCTAGGATATAGTATCCATGTCTATAACAAAGGTATGAGTGACTACACCACGCCGCTAGAGGAACTATTGACACTGCTCAGTGCTGCCGTCAAGACAGGAAAACAGCTGACAGGTAGGTCACCTAGGGTATAGTATCTCTGTCTATAACAAAGGTATGAGTGACTACACCACGCCGCTAGAGGAACTATTGACACTGCTTAGTGCTGCCGTCAAGACAGGAAAACAGCTGACAGGTAGGTCACCTAGGATATAGTATCCATGTCTATAACAAAGGTATGAGTGACTACACCACGCCGCTAGAGGAACTGTTGACACTACTCAGTGCTGCCGTCAAGACAGGAAAACAGCTGACAGGTAGGTCACCTAGGATATAGTATCTATGTCTATAACAAAGGTATGAGTGACTACACCACGCCGCTAGAGGAACTGTTGACACTACTCAGTGCTGCCGTCAAGACAGGAAAACAGCTGACAGGTAGGTCACCTAGGATATAGTATCTCTGTCTATAACAAAGGTATGAGTGACTACACCACGCCGCTAGAGGAACTGTTGACACTACTCAGTGCTGCCGTCAAGACAGGAAAACAGCTGACAGGTAGGTCACCTAGGCTATAGTATCTATGTCTATAACAAAGGTATTAGTGACTACACCACGCCGCTAGAGGAACTATTGACACTACTCAGTGCTGCCGTCAAGACAGGAAAACAGCTGACAGGTAGGTTTCATTTATAGTCACCTTTTCTGCCACATTTACCATCATATATTCTGCCACATAGAGGGGTAACCCTTATTCTGCTGGTGACTAATTGGACCAATACAAAATGATGCAAAAAACCTTCAAAATGACCGAAACCCTGGCACGTGGCTACTCATCTGAAAGTACTCAGCAAGAGCTATCCAATGAATACCAACATGACAGGGTTTGAATGGTAATCAAAACATGTTGCGTCCTTGTGCTTTGGATGAAAGTAGCCTCAGCATTGAAAGGGCTAAAAGTCCCTAGATTGCCTGAAGTCTTTATTTACTCTGTGTCCATTAGATACTTCAACTACACACCTTTTTGAGTTATAGATATACACCAGGTTTACAATGTGGTGTTCCACAAAGAAATGGGTAAATACTGTATAAACGTCATATTTATTCATCTAATTTAGTCAATCATGTTGAGAAATTGAGATGTATTTTTTTTTGTTTAGATGAACAGATTTGTCATATTTATAAACGTCATATTCATTCATCTACTTTTTGTCATCGACATTGAGATGTATGTGTTTTTCTTTAGATGAACAGATTTGTAATATTTATAAACGTCATATCTATATATCTAGTTTTAGTCATTCATGTTGAGATGTATTTGTTTTTCTTTTTTGAGATGTATTTATTTTTGTTTAGATGAACAGATTCTTCATATTTATAAACGTCATATTTATTCATCTACTTTTTGTCATACATGTTGAGATGTATTTGTTACAGATTCTTCATATTTATAAACATCATATTTATTCATCTAATTTTAGTCATTCACATTGAGATGTATTTGTTTTTCCCTTAGATGAACAGATTCGTAATATTTATAAACATCATATCTATATATCTAGTTTTAGTCATTCATGTTGAGATGTATTTTTTTTTTTTTTTTTAGATGAACAGATTCGACTAGGTAACAAGTTACTGGTCTACATCAGTTGTTGTCTAGCTGGCAGGGCCTACCCTTTAGGAGACATACCTGAAGCGCTGGTGGAAACTGTTAAAGATAAGGTAAGTGTAAGGTTTGATACTGTTGACCCTTATGCTGCTGGTGGCTAATTTGGCTAGTACAAAATGATGCAAAAAAGCCCAAAAAATGACTGAAACCCTGGCATTTGGGTACTCACTAGGATACATCCCTAAGGTACTAGTGGAAACTGTCAAGGATGAGGTAAGTGTAGGGTTTGATACCATTAACCCTTGCAATGCTGAGGCTACTTTTGTCCAAAGCACAAGGACAAAAAGATTTTTTAAAACATCTAAACCCTGTCATGTTGGCACTCTCAGATGGGTACCAACATGCGAGGGTTTCTTGCATTATATTTTATTGGCCAACCCACTAGGGGACATCCCTGAGGCACTAGTGGAAACTCTCAAGGATGAGGTCTGCAAGTTGCAAGTGAATTTGGCAAATAAAATGGCAATGCAGCGCTCAACAAATAGCATAGTCCCATCTCCCGGGGGATCTAAATTCCAAAAACAGCCCTGTCAGGCTACCTAAAGTTGGATTTAGGAAGTCCCGTTGGACTACCTGAATCCTGGGGAAGTTCCCAACTAAAACACTACAAAATGGTAGCGAAAAAAGTGGTGGGACTACCTTAAATGGTGGCGGGACTACCTGATTTTGGGTTCAGGTAGCCATGCCAGCCTACCTGGTCCTTTTGGGGACCGTCAAGCCCTGCAATGGGGTAAGCAGAACAAAACCCTAACTTGCCCTGCTCAGCAATTGATGTTTTGGGCAGAGTCCTTGCAATGTCACTCACCTTTGTTTAACAGAGTGGCGGGGAAAGTGGGTGTGCCTGCGGGGTAAGTAAACTTAAGGGGCAGCTTGCCCTGCTCAGCAAATAATTTTTTGTAATCTGTGTTGCACCCTGTAAGTGTAGGGTTGGATACCGTTAAGACGTAATGGAACTGGCACTGGTATCGTTTCAAAAAGTACTGTATTGCACCATTTCATATTTTAAAGATACTCTTGAAGATACTAACCACTGTGAAGTTATCAGTTTATTAGGGATGGTCCAGAATCCTAAACATGACTATTCACAACGAAAATTTTTAATATGGTACTAATGCAATAAAGTACTGTTAACAGTACCGTTAAATACTGTACCATCTCATTGGTACCAATACCGTGGGGGTGGGGGTGGGGGGGGGGGGGGGGGGGGAGTCTAATGAGAGTTGTCTATGTCTATAAAAGTCTAATGCATGGTCTAATGGAAACATCAGAGAAAAAGTGAACACTTTTAGACTCAGCTGAGTTGGATATTCCAACACGTATGATGTATTTCTTAATCTGGGACCATCAATTTCCTAACCTTTGCTTTCATACCACCTAGGTTATTTATACAGGTGAACTTGGATATGACAGACTCAATGGGACCAGGAAAATTGGTCCGTCATATGCAAAATCTGTCATATACATATGACGAAAACTTGATATGCATCGGACTGCGACCAAGCATATCGTCCTTCATATACAAAAATCTGTCGTACAATGGTCTGTCATATCCAAGTTCACCTGTATCTCTGTCTATATGTGTTTATTCAAATCTAACTTTTGAAGATATTCTAATGACTGATTAAAGATGTGTTACTTACAATGTTTCCTGGTCGTCATTTGTATTGATGGAGTGATGTTCTGCTTTCAGGTGTTTAAATGTCTCACCAGTCTTCACAGTAGAGACGAGAGCCCAGGTAAGGTGCTCATCTTATGTGTTTTATATATTCTCAAATATATCATTTTATGCAGATTTTGTCAAACTTGTGAACTCTATCATTTTAATGGCATTTTCTATTGATCCATAGAGGTCTACATTATTGATAGAAGGCTAATCTTATAGTGTCAACTAGGGATGGGGACCGGGGACCGGTTCATATGTGAAACCGGCCTGACCATTGCGGTTAACCAGTCAAAAACTGGACCTCCCTCTACATGGATCGGTTTTCTATGCATGCACAGGGTTCCTGGAGGTGTAATAAAACTGTCAGCACCTACCTCCTCGCTGGCCTCACAATGTCTGCCAAGCGTGACGATCAAACAGCCATTTCAAAATCTCTCAAGTCTGGTACCCTGCCCACTTTCACTATGCCTTCTGAGCGTAGAGAAAGTGGCCAGGGAGCTAGTATATAGGAACTTTCCAGTTCAGGCAAGTTCAGCCACGCATTCCATTGCGTAGTTTCGTATCCAAGAAATGTCATTAATAAACCGTTTAGGAAACCGTGATAAAACCGAACCGTAGAAGCAAAACCGAGAACTGAACCGAACCGTAGAATTCTCAATGATCCCCATCTCTAGTGCCAACAGATGCCAATTTTGTGAAACATTTGTCGCTCTAAAGATTTTGTGCTCCAGAATTGATGGTCTGTGCTCCAGGATCTTTACACTTGGACACCCCTACATGAAATGGCATAATTTTAGAAAGTAGCTCTAATGGTCCATAGCTTAATAACTTGAGAACAGTAATAGTATGCAAGCTTAAGATTATTGTGTTGTAAAAATATTTGATGCAGATTTGAAAAATACTTTCTTTTCTGTATGCCGAGTATAATGCAAGAGCTTAGTATGCTTTTGAAGACAAATGCAGTATAATCCTGCCTTTTTAGATTTTGATTTATTTTGCGTTTTCAGATGAATGTGCATATCCCTATTTGAGGACACTACTACAGTTTGACACTAGGGAGTTCCTCAATGTGTTAGCCCTGGTGAGTAGCCCTTTATCTCACTACTAGTTATGACTTTTTTGCGGAAGACTTAACCAAATCCAATTAACCCATCCAATGCTGAGGCTACTTTCGTCCAAAGCACAAGGACGCAAAGATTTTTGAAAACCATCTAAACCATGTCATGTTGGTATTCATTGAAAAGCTCAGATGGTTACCCATGTGCCAGGGTTTCAGTCATTTCTCAGGTTTTTTGCATCATTTTGTATTGGCCAAATTAGCCACCACCAGCATAAGGGTTAAGCTAGCTATATTAGAATTATTTGAAACTAAAAAATGTAAGATTCTAAAAGAACCATTACATGTTCCCTAGGTAAAACAAAGAAAATTACTTAGAACCCAAACTGCCTAATAAAAAAAGACAAAAAAAAACCATCAAACCAAAAACTCATAAAAGAGCCTCATAGCTGACACCACCGACGTCACTTGTGTTGTTTGGTTTGTTTTCGAGGAGCAAAACAATAAAAATAAAAAGAACCCAAAAATTGCCAAATCCACAAAGAATAAAATGAATTTTTAAAATTCCAAAAAAAAAAATTCCAAAAAAATATTTCAACAAAAATATTTCAGAGAAATCTTAAAAATTTAAAAAAAAGCAACACACAGAAAACAGGCAGCTCATAAAGCAGCCTCATAGCTGACACTACTGATGTCCCTCTTGTTTTTAGCGTTTGTTTCAGGCATTTGAGGAGCGGAAAAAAGGAGATTAAAAAGAATCCAAAAACTGGCAAATCCAAAAAAAAAAAATAGATTCAAAATTTTAAAAATTGAAAAAAATAAATTCCCCCCAAAAAAAATTAATGAAAAGAAAAAAAATCAGGAAACTCATTAAAGAGCCTCATAACTGACACCACTGACGTCGCTCTTGTTGTTTGGTTTTATTTCAGGCGTTTGAGGAGCCGGAATTCAATAGTGATGAGGGGAAAGAGAAGCGGCAGAGAGTCGTGGACATCCTACTGCAGGTCATGGTCGAGAGCGTCGGATTCTCCGTGAGTAAATAATAGTGATAATGATGATGATGATGATGATTAAATAATAATAATAATAATAATAATAATAATAATAATAATAATAATAATTTTGATAATGATGATAATGATAATGATAGTGATAATAATAATGATAATAATACTACTACTAATAATAATAATAGTAATACAAATTATGATAATGATAATAACAATAATGATAATAATAATAATGATGATAATAATAATAATGATAATAATAATAATAATAATAATAAAGATAACATTTATAATAGTAATAATAATAATGATAATAATAATAATAATAATAATAATGATGATGATAATAATGATTATTATTATTATTTCTATTATTATTATTATTATTATTATTATTATTATTATTATTATTATCATCATTAGTATTATTACTATTGTTATTATTTATATTATTATTGTAATTTTTATTACTTTTATTACAATTATAGTAATAATGATAGTAGTAATCCTCTTTAGACATCTGTAGGGAAAATTACAATTTGGACTTGCAGGCTTGAGGTTTTTACCATATTAGCAAGATGATGAACATAAGTTTCATATTATTTGAAGAAATGGAAGTTTTATTCTGAATTAACACTACTAGTGGTATTTTGATTTATCTGATTTGTGATTTTCATGTAAATTTTTGATAAATTATTTCACATGAAGTTTTTATTTTCCAGCCTACTCAAGTTGGCATATTGTTCACGTTCCTTGCAAGGCAGATGGCTCGGCATGAAAACAGCATCTTTGTCAACAGACTTTTGTTTGACCAGGTAATCCCTTAATCTTTAATAGGGATTGGTAATTCTTTGTGGGGTGGGGGGGGAGGGGGGGCAAATTTCCTGTTACACCGGTACTCCATACGATACCAAATATTGATATTGAATGGGGAAAATTGTCAGATCGACAAACTTAATTATTTTATCATTAAGATTTTAAAAATATATAAAATTGATTCAAATGCTACCTGGACCTCTTTTTGTCGTGCTAGATTTTGAGTCTTTATATCCAACAAACCTTGTCCCAAGACATAAAATTACTCACTCATGCAAGATTCCATCTCTTTCGATCCACTCGTGATGTAACCTCTATGTGGCTATCATGTTTTAGGTGTTGGAGTTTCTGGCTAACCCCGGGGATGAGTCCCGTCACGAGGAGCGGCAGCAAGCTCTGATGGAGCTCATACAGGCTGGCGGCTTCCAGCAGTTTGACGAGGAAAAGCTCCTGACGTGCGCGCTAAACGCTAAATTGTAAGTCTTTTTCCTATTCCTCTCTCTCCTCTACCAGTGCAATAAAGTACACTAACGGCCCCTGCTATTCTGACATAAGTACCTCCTGGCATGTACGCTAAATTCTAATTCTGACATTCTTATCTCTTTTTCTTTCTGCCCCACGCCCAGTCTCTCTTTTTTGTAACAACAGTTTCATGAAGGATTTAAGGATAATGTGTACCATAAGTGATGAATTGTAAGTGTTCCTCTTATCTACCTAGAGAGAGTGGGTAAACATTGTTATTTTACACATTGTGGGAAGGACATCAATCCCTTGTCATCCTCCTCATCATCATCATCATCATCATCATCACCATTATCATCATCATCATCATCATCATCACCATTATCATCATCATCATCATTGACATCACTGTCATCATCGTCATCCTTGTCTTTCTCATCTTCAT
Organism: Maea johnstoni; assembly: GCA_963942565.1. NCBI lineage: Eukaryota > Metazoa > Annelida > Polychaeta > Spionida > Magelonidae > Maea > Maea johnstoni. Next base: position 1,062,681 of record OZ012699.1, read on the forward strand.
GACATAATCCTCTTTTTCAAAATCATCATCATCATTCTTATTATCATCATACTCATCTTCATCATCATCATCATTATCATCATCGTCATCATCATCATCGTCATCATCATCATCATCATCATCATCATCGTCTTCATTTCATCATCATCACCATCATCATCATTGTATGGGTTTGGTTATTTTGACTGTATTATTGTGTGTGTTTCAGTTTCCGAGTGTGTGAGCTTCTCTACAACAGGAGGAGGGAATATGACAAGATCCTCTCCTGTTATTGGAGGGACAGCTCAAGACAGGTAACTTTTTCTAATTTCCTCAATCTTACAAATATCAAGATTCAAATGACGATGGGTCCCTACCTCTCATTCATATTTACACAAATGTCAATCACCAGTTAAGCAACCAGCAGATCTTGCTCAACAGCCTTGGCACAACTCCTGGACCAAGTGTTGACGAGAACCACGCAAGAGGTGCGTACTGTGCATATGCATGAGCAACTCCCTCTATAATGTAAAAAAATACAACAGCCCTCATTTGTCTGTCTCCTAGTAATGTCACACTGAGGATAGATTAGGTGTGTCGAGGGCTTTACAATGGCCTTAGGGTAATTGGTCTGTGGGGACCAATCCATGTTCCCTTTATCTAAGATTTTTACTCTCCACACATTCTGGATGAAAATACAAACACTGCAATTGACACACTATCGATAGATGGATTGCTACAGATACATTTTGTATATAGATTCCAGTAAAATAAACCATTAAATAGTTTTTCTAAAAGAACAACAAGGTGAAAAATGCTAGAAAAGTAAAAAAGAATCAATATGAATATTTGCAAAGATCATAGCTTAGGATTTTGGCAAAAACAGCAAAGCGCCTAACTTCAGAAACCAAAATCTTTCCTTTGAAAATGGGGATCCGCTTTGGCCCAGTTGTTACTATGCCTGGGTCCCAAGCATGAGGGAGCATTTTGAGTCTCCGCTGGATCCCCATTAGTGGGTTTGCCTGGTCTCTATAAAAATATGTGGCATTGTTGAGGGCTGTCTATGGTACCTATGCAAATGAAAGTATTTGTGGAAGTATTCTTGAAGAGAAGGGAAGTTCTTCCTAGTTCTCGGTTTCTATTTTGTCGCTATATGACCTTAGCTGTTAAAAGTGACATAAAAACCGTGAATGTCTATCTCACTGACAGGTCTCGCCTAACAGCCTGGACTCAACTAATGGGCTGGATGTTAACAAGAATGGCTCAAGAGGTGCATTCTGTGCATGTTGGTGCACAACTGACTCTGTAATATGTAAACAATACGATAGCCCTCATTGGTGTTTGTCTCCTAGAGACTTCACACTGACACTAGATTCGGCAAGATTAGATGTGTCCAGATTGAGGGGGAGGTGAGAAAAGATCAAAATTTGACAACCCCCCCCCCCCCTAAAGTTTAGACAATTGGAATTCCCAGCTTTTAAGAAATTCAAAAGTATGGGGAGGGAGGGAGAGACCTGCACTAAATAATTCAAAATTTGGCACCCGCTCTCCCCCCCCCCCCCTCCCCTCACACTTTAAAATGGGACAGCCCTAAGATAAAAAAAACAATAATTTCCTTCTTTCGTTACAGCATCAGGCTTTCTCCTACATCCATGGTATCTTGACTGGAGATGGCTACAGCCAGGAGGAGAAACAGAGGCTACAAGACGAGGCAATGACACACATTCCTGTGAGTTCTATCTTAACAATCAGCAACCCTAATCGTAACCATACTATGTATTGATCAATAAACCAAACATAAATTTTCCGAGACTTAAAATTTCTAGTATGGTGTTTTGTAATAGATTTGTGTCTCGTAGAAGGGTTTAGGCCTAAAAGAAAAGTTGTCTGTAACTCTACCTTAACAAGTTTTTACTTAGAAAGATCCTTCCCCTAAAGTTTTTCCTAACTCCCAATCAACTTAAAACATGCATAAAACACACATTTTTGAACAAAAAGATAATCGTAAAACATATTTTACAGACCTACCTACCCTATTTTTTTTTCGTACCGTTATAAGAAACAAACAAGTTTTTTCTTGACCTTATGTAGTTTTTATTGTGTTTTTGTGTGTGTTTTCAGGAGCTGGTTGAGATTGACAGTAAGAAGACGGCTCAGCTGGTGCTGGTTGTTTTATTGTGTTTTTGTGTGTGTTTTCAGGAGCTGTTTGAGATTGACAGTAAGAAGACGGCTCAGCTGGTGCTGGTTGTTTTATTGTGTTTTTGTGTGTGTTTTCAGGAGCTGGTTGAGATTGACAGTAAGAAGACAGCTCAGCTGGTGCTGGTTGTTTTTATTGTGTTTTTGTGTGTGTTTTCAGGAGCTGGTTGAGATTGACAGTAAGAAGACAGCTCAGCTGGTGCTGGTTGTTTTTATTGTGTTTTTGTGTGTGTTTTCAGGAGCTGGTTGAGATTGACAGTAAGAAGACGGCTCAGCTGGTGCTGGTTGTTTTTATTGTGTTTTTGTGTGTGTTTTCAGGAGCTGGTTGAGATTGACAGTAAGAAGACAGCTCAGCTGGTGCTGGTTGTTTTTATTGTGTTTTTGTGTGTGTTTTCAGGAGCTGGTTGAGATTGACAGTAAGAAGACGGCTCAGCTGGTGCTGGTTGTTTTTATTGTGTTTTTGTGTGTGTTTTCAGGAGCTGGTGGAGATTGACAGTAAGAAGACAGCTCAGCTGGTGCTGGTTGTTTTTATTGTGTTTTTGTGTGTGTTTTCAGGAGCTGGTTGAGATTGACAGTAAGAAGACGGCTCAGCTGGTGCTGGTTGTTTTTATTGTGTTTTTGTGTGTGTTTTCAGGAGCTGGTTGAGATTGACAGTAAGAAGACAGCTCAGCTGGTGCTGGTTGTTTTTATTGTGTTTTTGTGTGTGTTTTCAGGAGCTGGTTGAGATTGACAGTAAGAAGACAGCTCAGCTGGTGCTGGTTGTTTTTATTGTGTTTTTGTGTGTGTTTTCAGGAGCTGGTGGAGATTGACAGTAAGAAGACGGCTCAGCTGGTGCTGGTTGTTTTTATTGTGTTTTTGTGTGTGTTTTCAGGAGCTGGTTGAGATTGACAGTAAGAAGACGGCTCAGCTGGTGCTGGTGGTTTTTATTGTGTTTTTGTGTGTGTTTTCAGGAGCTGGTTGAGATTGACAGTAAGAAGACAGCTCAGCTGGTGCTGGTTGGTTTTATTGTGTTTTTGTGTGTGTTTTCAGGAGCTGGTTGAGATTGACAGTAAGAAGATGGCTCAGCTGGTGCTGGTGGTTTTTATTGTGTTTTTGTGTGTGTTTTCAGGAGCTGGTTGAGATTGACAGTAAGAAGACGGCTCAGCTGGTGCTGGTGGTTTTTATTGTGTTTTTGTGTGTGTTTTCAGGAGCTGGTTGAGATTGACAGTAAGAAGACGGCTCAGCTGGTGCTGGTTGTTTTATTGTGTTTTTGTGTGTGTTTTCAGGAGCTGGTGGAGATTGACAGTAAGAAGACGGCTCAGCTGGTGCTGGTTGTTTTTATTGTGTTTTTGTGTGTGTTTTCAGGAGCTGGTGGAGATTGACAGTAAGAAGACGGCTCAGCTGGTGCTGGTGGTTTTATTGTGTTTTTGTTTGTGTTTTCAGGAGCTGGTGGAGATTGACAGTAAGAAGACGGCTCAGCTGGTGCTGGTTGTTTTTATTGTGTTTTTGTGTGTGTTTTCAGGAGCTGGTTGAGATTGACAGTAAGAAGACGGCTCAGCTGGTGCTGGTTGTTTTATTGTGTTTTTGTGTGTGTTTTCAGGAGCTGGTTGAGATTGACAGTAAGAAGACGGCTCAGCTGGTGCTGGTTGTTTTTATTGTGTTTTTGTGTGTGTTTTCAGGAGCTGGTGGAGATTGACAGTAAGAAGACGGCTCAGCTGGTGCTGGTTGTTTTATTGTGTTTTTGTTTGTGTTTTCAGGAGCTGGTGGAGATTGACAGTAAGAAGACGGCTCAGCTGGTGCTGGTTGTTTTTATTGTGTTTTTGTGTGTGTTTTCAGGAGCTGGTTGAGATTGACAGTAAGAAGACAGCTCAGCTAGTGCTGGTTGTTTTTATTGTATTTTTGTGTGTGTTTTCAGGAGCTGGTTGAGATTGACAGTAAGAAGACGGCTCAGCTGGTGCTGGTGGTTTTTATTGTGTTTTTGTGTGTGTTTTCAGGAGCTGGTTGAGATTGACAGTAAGAAGAAGGCTCAGCTGGTGCTGGTTGTTTTTATTGTGTTTTTGTGTGTGTTTTCAGGAGCTGGTGGAGATTGACAGTAAGAAGATGGCTCAGCTGGTGCTGGTTGTTTTATTGTGTTTTTGTGTGTGTTTTCAGGAGCTGGTTGAGATTGACAGTAAGAAGACAGCTCAGCTGGTGCTGGTTGTTTTTATTGTGTTTTTGTTTGTGTTTTCAGGAGCTGGTTGAGATTGACAGTAAGAAGACGGCTCAGCTGGTGCTGGTTGTTTTATTGTGTTTTTGTGTGTGTTTTCAGGAGCTGGTTGAGATTGACAGTAAGAAGACAGCTCAGCTGGTGCTGGTTGTTTTTATTGTGTTTTTGTGTGTTTTCAGGAGCTGGTGGAGATTGACAGTAAGAAGACGGCTCAGCTAGTGCTGGTTGTTTTTATTGTGTTTTTGTGTGTGTTTTCAGGAGCTGGTTGAGATTGACAGTAAGAAGACGGCTCAGCTAGTGCTGGTTGGTTTTATTGTGTTTTTGTGTGTTTTCAGGAGCTGGTTGAGATTGACAGTAAGAAGACGGCTCAGCTAGTGCTGGTGGTTTTTATTGTGTTTTTGTGTGTTTTCAGGAGTTGGTTGAGATTGACAGTAAGAAGACGGCTCAGCTGGTGCTGGTTGGTTTTATTGTGTTTTTGTGTGTGTTTTCAGGAGCTGGTTGAGATTGACAGTAAGAAGACGGCTCAGCTGGTGCTGGTTGTTTTTATTGTGTTTTTGTGTAGGTTTTCAGGAGCTGGTTGAGATTGACAGTAAGAAGACGGCTCAGCTAGTGCTAGTTGGTTTTATTGTGTTTTTGTGTGTGTTTTCAGGAGCTGGTTGAGATTGACAGTAAGAAGACGGCTCAGCTGGTGCTGATTGTTTTTATTGTGTTTTTGTGTGTGTTTTCAGGAGCTGGTTGAGATTGACAGTAAGAAGACGGCTCAGCTGGTGCTGGTTGTTTTTATTGTGTTTTTGTGTGTGTTTTCAGGAGCTGGTGGATATTGACAGTAAGAAGACGGCTCAGCTGGTGCTAGTTGGTTTTATTGTGTTTTTGTGTGTGTTTTCAGGAGCTGGTTGAGATTGACAGTAAGAAGACGGCTCAGCTGGTGCTGATTGTTTTTATTGTGTTTTTGTGTGTGTTTTCAGGAGCTGGTTGAGATTGACAGTAAGAAGACGGCTCAGCTGGTGCTGATTGTTTTTATTGTGTTTTTGTGTGTGTTTTCAGGAACTGGTTGAGATTGACAGTAAGAAGACGGCTCAGCTGGTGCTGGTTGTTTTTATTGTGTTTTTGTGTGTGTTTTCAGGAGCTGGTTGAGATTGACAGTAAGAAGACGGCTCAGCTGGTGCTGGTTGGTTTTATTGTGTTTTTGTTTGTGTTTTCAGGAGCTGGTTGAGATTGACAGTAAGAAGACGGCTCAGCTGGTGCTGGTTGGTTTTATTGTGTTTTTGTGTGTGTTTTCAGGAGCTGGTTGAGATTGACAGTAAGAAGACGGCTCAGCTGGTGCTGGTTGGTTTTGCCAATGATATCACTGAAGTCATGCAATTACTGGAGGCCAACACAAAGGGTCTCTTTGCCTTTCTGCAGGGAGTCTTTGAACACAGGTACCTTATAACAATGATATGACCAAAGGACCAATCAAAAGGGTCAATTTTCTTTACTGCGGGTAGTCTTTGAATAAAGGTACGTTATAGCAATGAAACATATACCAATCCAAAGAGTCACTTTGCTTTTCTTCATGGAGTCTTTGAACACAGGTACGTCATAGCAATATATGAGGTCATGTAGTTGCTAAACCCCTATGCCGCTAGTTGCTATTTTTACAATACAAAATGGTGCAAAAAAAGCTGAAAATGAATGGAACCCTGGCATATGGGTACCCACCTGAGGATACTCAGCAAGAGCTATCCAATGAATGCCAACATGACAGGGTTTTGCTGGTTTTCAAAAATCGTCGCGTCCTTATGCTTAGGACAAAAGTAGCCTCAACATAGGAAGGGTTAAGATTGCTTTTTTTGAAAATTCTCAGAAATTAAGTCATCCTAGGAATTTGGGCCACTAAAAATATTTCGCAAAATAGATATTTTGAAATATGGACCACCCTTGATTTATCACTGGTAGTTATTTCACAAAGTATGAAAAACTATTACTCTGCTTTGTCAGTATTTTCATAAAACATGGGCCATCCTCAAACCAGAAATATTGTGTCCCAAATTACTGATAATTTACAGTAAATTCAAAAGTAAGCGCAAGGATGCAAAGATTTTTGAAAACCATCTAAATCCAGTCATGTAGGTATTCACATGATTGGAAAGCTCTCGCTGAGTGCTCTCAGATGAGTACCCATTTGCTTGGGTTTCAATAATTTTTCAGGTTTTTTGCATCATTTTGTACTGTCAAAATTAGCCATCAGCAGCATAAATGTTAAATTCCTACTTGTATTCCAGGGAGGCCACTGGCAGTGCGATCTACGCTGACCGTCAGGCGAACCTGGAGCCGGGCGTACAGGAGCGCTTCATCGATCTGATGTGCGAGTACCAGCCGGGAAACGTCCATAACTACGTCAAGACAGCCGACGGCTACAGGCTCGAGGAAACCCTGGAGATCGTTCGGAAACACCAGCTCTCTGAGGCCACCGCGTTTCTGTTGGAGAAAACGGGAGATGTGCACGGCGCGTTTAATATCTTTCTAGAGGTGAGCACTAGTGAACCTGTTTATACCTATATACCGTAAATTCTCGCAAATGTCGGCCACCCTTGGAATATGGGCCACCATAATTATTTGCCCAAATAATTAGTTGGGAGTCTCGGTCGCCCTCGATCCATCTGAGGTCACTATTACACGAAATATAGGCCACACTGTGAATCTCGCCGCAAATCTTGCTAATAAAACAAGTGAGCTCAGATGTCAATCACATCTGGCTTTCGTGCAATCTTATGAATCATGAAAATGGCTGATCACTACGAATAGACAGTGGAATAGAAGTGTAGCGGTATGTTTAACTTTCATTTAAATATAATTATAAATATGAAATTGATTTGAAGATTCTTTGATTTATTGAATGATTTATGGAGGATGGTGCATATGAATCTGAATCAGGGCCACGGTGTCTGAGCTTCGATTGTTAGTTTCGACAAAAATTGTCCACTATCAACCAATAAAAAGTGTCCTGTATTTGCGAGAATTTACGGTAATGCTCAAGAAAAACCTTACAATAAAGTTGCTATTTTTCTGATAAAGACATCATTTGGAAGCAAGAAATTTTCATCTGGATCTATAATACTTTTGACCATGTCTTTGGAATTATAAATAACTTTTCAAAATATTTGAAGGAGAGTTGTTGGTAACATTTTAGTTATTATCTCTCTTTCAAATATCTTCTTTACTATGTTTTTTGCCTAAAAGATTTCACTAAGTTTGTGAGGCACTTCTGTCGCTTCGAGCATTAATGTTTTAAGGAAATATTGATATTGTAACAATCATAGACAAACAACAGGTCAGCTTGGAATCTAGTGTGTGAGTGACCACATAGGTTTAATCACATGACTTGCAATACAGAAATAACTTGAGTAACTGGTTTGATAAAGTCAACTCTTCTAATAGATGGCAGCACATGTGTCAGTAATTAATATAGTTCATTTACACATGTTACAGATATTGTGTCATATTGCGAAATTTTAAAGGTGTCAATCTTTAGTTATGTTGTTTCAGAAACTGAATGATCTTTGGAATTATAAATAATTTTACAAAATATTTGGAGGAGAGTTGTTGGTAACATTTTGATTGATATTTCTCTTTCAAATATTTTCTCAACATAGCTTTTGCTTAAAAGATTTCGATCTCTAAGTCAATCTCTAATCATGGTATGTTATGTTTGTTTCAGAAACTGAATGGTAAGGTGCGTGAAGTCATGGCGATTATTACCAGCCGGCAGGGGGAGGAGAAACCAGAAAAAGGTCAGTCAGTTCATTTTGTAGATCTACTTGACAAGTGTCGTCTGGACCGGTCATATTTTTGGAAATAACTTCGAAATAAAGTATTAATTTGCAAACTATTTGAAGGAGAGTTGTAGATAGAGTTCTGATGAACAATTCTTCTTCAATTTTTTTCTTTATATTACTTTTATTAGAGAGATATCACCAAAATTGTCAGGCAGTTTTGGCTGCTACAGGAAGAAATTGGTCAAATATCCTGGATGGGCTGTGACCATTTACAGGTCAACCAATAGTACACTTTAACATTGCGTGCTATACCGTAAATAACAGAGAAAGGTCAGTAAGTTCACTTTCTAGGGATTGACCCTTGTGGTCGTTTAGGGGCATTTGCTCCTGGATTGGCTGATTTTGCAACCAGAAGTTAAATTATAGGAGTCAACTTTGCAAATGTACATTAATTATTGACAATTGGTATTTACCATATGTTTATAAATAACTTTGGACTTGCGTCATAATTCATCACATATTTGAAGGAGCTTTATGGGTTTAGTTCTGATCAATATTTATCCTATCAAATTCTATCAGAAAAAAATGCTCTGGCAAGAAAGATATCATCAATATATTCAGGATGTTTTTGGGCACTACAGTCATGAAGGGGTTTAAATACCCTCTGAATAATTCCTTGAACATTTACATAGGGCGTCATTTACTTATGACAAAACTTACTTTGCGTGTGTAGAATAAGTTCTGTTGCCTTGTTGCCAAAAGTATTTTATCAATTACTTGTTGTCCTCTCTCTTTGGTAACTCATAGCTATGATAATAGACCAAAGTAAGTATATTGACTGTTAGCTTGAAGAACAAAGACAAGTTATCACAACTGCCAGTTTTCAATTACAACGTTTGAAATTCATCTCACCCTTTTAAAGATCTATTCATTTGTTATTGTTATTAATTTTATTTGAACCTTTTCTAACACAAACAGCTTTATGGTCTGACATACATAAAATTATCTTTGATGTGATTTCCATTTTTTGAAGTCCATTTGATCACAGATCCATTTTGAAATCCCATTTTAAGAAGTCATTTGAGAAACAGGTATCCCTTAAATATCTCTTGAGTGATGTCTTTATTTATGGAATACATGTATTTTTTAAAAGAGCCAGAACTCTAGGGTGCAATTGAGGTCAGGAAGTAAAGATTTACATACAGACAAATACATATATATATATATATATATATATATATATATATATATATATATATATATATATATATATATATATGCACACACACTTATAATTAGTATTATTGCATAAATTAATTTAAAGCAATTTCAAAGTGTCACTAATCAGGCATCACATTGTCAGACCATCTTTGGCCAATTCATTGCACTGAATATTTTAACCCTTCCAATGCTGAGGCTACTTTTTTCCAAAGCAAAGGGACACAAGGATTTTTGAAAACTCTCTAAACCCTGTCATGTTGGTATTCATTGGATAGCTATCACTGGGCACTCTCAGATGAGTACCTATGTGCCAGGGTTCGGCAGTTTCAGTTAATTTTCAGAATTTTTGCATCATTTTGTATTGGCCAAATTAGCCACCAGCGGCTTAAGAGTAAATAAGACACTCTTACACTAATGAATCTCAACACACACTAAGTCTTCCATGTAGAAGTGACCACAAGATGTTTATATTAAATTGCATTATTTTATAATATTTTGATATATTTGTTCTAGTTTTCTAGCATTATTTTGTTGTCACTTTAATCTTACGTCACAATTTCTAACAAATTGAAAATGTTTGTTTTACTGCTACATCTGATTCAATCTGCAAAATCCGTAGCCTAGTAACAATTAAATAAGTGAAATAACACTGGATACACCTGAACTCACCAATACTGTTTGATTGTGATAGACTGAGTATACATTTATTTTTTGAAACTATAAACATTTTATTTAGGGCGAAATGTTGTTTGCAGAATGACGTATGTTACAGAAATCTACATTTCTGTCTTCAGTCCATTTCCGCATAATTGTGAGAATCTCACAAAGCAAAACTGGACTCTATGAATTCTCTAGATTTATAGTTTTATAAGGCATACACCATGATATTGTTTATTGTGAAATGGTAAAAATGAAGTCCAAAGAACAAGGAAACAAAGATTTTTGAAAACCATCTAAACCCTATCATGTTGGTATTGATTGGATAGCTCTTGCTGAGTACTCTCAGATAAGTGCACATATGCCAGGGTTTCAGTTTTCATTTTTAAGGTTTCCTGCATTATTTGGTGTTGGCCAAATTAGCAACCAGCAGCATAAGGGTTAATAAAAAAATGGATAAAAACTTATTGTTTCGCATTGATAATTATTGTAAGTATAACTCCTTATTTGTATTTAACTTTCTTCATCATATATTATATTTTATTATATTATATTATATTGTATTACTTTGTTGGGGTGGTTACCCCGATTAGCCCCATGGCTATTTGTAATAACCCCTTTAAAGAAATAAATATTATATTATATTATTAACTCCTTAAGATAAAAATCCCAACTACGCAATGTGATCTTCAGATGACGTTAATAGGCATACACTCCATAAAAAATTTAAAATGATAATTCATTTTTCAACCCTTTCAATGCTCAGGTTACTTTCGTCCAAAGTACAAGGATGCGATGATTTTTATAAATCATCTAAACCCTGTCATGTTGGTATTCATTAGATAGCTCTCACTAAGTACTCTCAGATGAGTACCCATATGCCAGGGTTTCAGTCATTTTTCAGGTTTTTTGCATCATTTTGTATTGGCCAAATTAGCCACCAGCAGGATAAGGGTTAATTGATAATTCAGCAATCACTAGTGAACTAATCTGGGATTGAGTATATCTGTTCCCCAAAAACAAATTTAACTTAAATTCATAAAATTAACTGAATTAATTAATAACTAATTAATAACTAATAATTAATAACTTAAAGTAATAAATTATTTTAACCTTCGTAGGTGATTGACTTGTTGTGAGTGAGAGCTTTAACAACATTACTTAGGACAATTTGGTTTTATCAGTGTTCAAATTTTTATAATGAGAAAAGTTGGGTTAGCTTGGAATGGTTAAACCAAAAAGGTTTTTACAGGTCAGACTATAAATTCACCACACTGTTGAACATTGCGAAAAGTTTGGTTAGCTAGAACAAGCTTTAACCACAAAGGTTTTTACAGGTCAGGGTAAAAACTTACCACAATGCTGAACACTGAGAAAAGTTTGGTTAGCTAGAACAAGCTTAAACCTCAAAGGTTTTTACAGGTCAAAGTATGAAACTCACCACAATGTTGATTATTTAGAAAAGTTTGGTTAGCAAGAGCAAGATTAAACCACAAAGGTTTTTACAGGTCAGAGTATAAACTCACCACAATGCTGAATATTGAGAAAAGTTTGGTTAGCTAGAACAAGCTTAAACCACAAAGGTTTTTACAGGTCAGAGTATAAACTTACCACAATGTTGAATATTGAGAAAAGTTTGGTTAGCTTGAACAAGCTTAAACCACAAAGGTTTTTACAGGTCAGAGTATAAACTCACCACAATGCTGAATTTTGAGAAAAGTTTGGTTAGCTAGAACAAGCTTAAACCACAAAGGTTTTTACAGGTCAGACGTAGAAACTTACCACAAAGTTGAACATTGAGACAAGTTTGGTTAGCTAGAACAAGCTTAAACCACAAAGGATTTTACAGGTCAGGTTAGAAACTTAACACAATGTTGAACATTGAGAAAAGTTTGGTTAGCTAGAACAAGCTTAAACCACAAAGGTTTTTACAGCTCAGAGTAGAATCGTATCACAATTTCCAATATTGAGAAAAGTTTCTTAATTTTTAACGATAAATGGTTAGAAACTATAAATTCATGCATATTACAATAATCTTACTTTTATTCTTGGTTTTCATGGTAAATAAGGCCCCCTTTAAATGGAAATTTCGACCATATGTGCAGAGAACATAATTGAAAATGATCAATCTTTTGTTTTAAATATCGTTTAATCAGAAATCATGTCATAACGATCGATTTACCGATTGATCATCCCAGCTCTAGTGCCAATCCCTGCAGTCTATTATCATTTTCTTAATAAGAGGATGTTATCAACCCTTCCAATGCCTAGGCTACTTTCGTCCAAAGCACAAGGACGCAAAAATCTTTGAAAACCATCTAAACCCTCTCATATTGGTATTCATTGGATAGCTCTTGATGAGTACTCTCAGGTGAGTACCCATATGCCAGGGTTTCAGTCATTTTTCAGGTTTTCGCATCATTTTGAATTGGCCAAATTAGCCACCAGCAGCGTATGGGTTAAGATTTCTGATGTTTTTCTCCGCTCTGTTTCAGATCTTTCTGTGGCGTGGGCCGGAGTCCAGACCGTCATGGTTTTACTGATCCAACTCTGTCAGCGCAACTCCGGCAAGATTGACGAATCAGAAAGAGAGGTTTGTAGACCCATTTATTACAAGAGAGCCCAACGTTTCTAGATATCACTCTGATATTAGCGTAATACAGAGATTATTTTAGAGGAGAAATGGAATGTGAGCTAAAACGAAAAAACAAAACATAATAATTTAATATTAATGTGACTTGGAAAATATTTTAGTAAAGAAATAGAATAGGAGCCTTGCCGAATTCCTGGAATCTGAAAATTAATTTTGGGTACCCTTATTGGTCAATACAAAGATAATTTTTGAAAAGATTTAAAGACATACTGTATTCCCTCGTTTAGGCACATGTGTGGGTAACAGTTTGGGAAAAAATAAAAAAATATGCTAGAAGGGGTATCGGTAATCTTCTGTATAGCCACACACCAAGGCAAGCTACTAGCTTGCACACTTGCATGCTATGGGCTTGAACGTGTTCTTTTGTCTTTTGTTACGCCATGCCTGAATGGACGCTTGAGCGATTGCACGCCTACAACTGATAGTGTGCAAGGTTCAGGATACGGCCAATGTACAGTCTACAGCAGTGAAATATATGGTCCATAGCAGTGAAAATATGATCAATATACAGTTTATGACAGTCCCACTTGTACAGGTTACTTAGAAAATTTTAATAATTGCAGGGGGGTTGTGGAGGTTCAGAAGGCCAGAAAATAATCTCCGCTGCCTTGCCACTTCCAGATATTTTCCAAAAAGGGGGATACACTTATTTGGGGCCGGGGGGGGGGGGGGGGGGGGGGGGTCAAACGGAGGAATACGGTAGATTAAATTTTGCTTGAAGAATAGGATGATTATTTTTATTATTTCAGCGTCTGTGGTTCCCATTATTAGAGGCTCTCATGCTTCCCCAGAGAAAACTGAAGGAGGCAGAGGATAAAGAATATATAGATGGTAGGTATATAGAGTCAAACCTGTATTTGGAGACCATGCGCCCAAGGGAAGACTAAAATATTGTCTCTTAACCCATTTACACTCAAGAGTTCCTCTCCTAATATCGTCTGCTACTTTCATACTTTTGAAAATAACTTGGGAATGAAGCGAAATTTCACAAAATATTTGAAGGAGATTTATTGTTTGTCTTCTGATTGACATTTCTCATTCAAATGTTTCCAAAAAAATGCTTTTGTAAGGGAAATATTCCCAGAATAGTCCGGCCTCTTTTGGCCGCTCTGAGTGTAAATTCGTTAAGACAGGTAGTCTCTTAATAGAGGGCCATTTAAACTAGAATGTTAGACCAGGGGAAATGAAAATGTGGTCTCTTAATAGAGGTGGTCACTCAGGCAGGGTTGACTGTATAGGGAGTGGTACCAGTACTTGATACTAGTGTTGTTCCGATTTATCGATTAATCAGAGATCTTACCATCTTTACTTCCAATTTTGATGATCACTCCCAATTTTTGAAGACCAATTTTTTTCTGATTATTTGCTTAATATTAAAAGGCATACTTTCTGTTTTTCCTATCTATGTTTAATTAAAAGATATACTTTCTGTGTTTCCATTATTATTTCTACCTTGTTTCTGCAGGTATTATCCTGAAATTTCATGAAAAATGCACAACACATGATGTGTGATGCACATGGGGAAGGGTCAAATTGTTTACGAAAATCATCTCCAAATAATAACTGATCATCAATCGCTCTGGCGGAACGATGATCAGTATTCAAAATGTGTACCAATTTTCAACACTACTCAATACAATACCAAATGTTGATATTAAATAAGAAAAAATATTTTATAATTTAATATGTATCCGATACTATATGTATTATATATACCCATTTATATATCCACTTTAATCCTATTCGCCCTAGGTACCCTTATCCTGCTTGTGGGGAATTTGGCCAATAAAAAATGATGCAAAAACCCTGAAAATGACTGAAATCCTGACACAATGAATACCAACATGACAGGGTTTAGATGGTTTTCAAAAATCTTTGCATCCTTGTGCTTTGGACAAAAGTAAGCCTTAGCATTGGAAGGATTAATATGTCATTGATAGCTTTTATTCTAGATGCCTTAACCCATTACTGCTCAGAAGTTCCTCCAGAAATTATTGTCTGGATTAATGACTCTTTTGTCAATAATTTATATTTGTTACGTTGTGACAGAGGCAAACTACAGGCCAGGTCCGGGGCATGCTCCCTTAGAAAATTTTGAAAAATAAAGTGCTCTGAGTTTCATTTCGAGACATTTTTAGGTAAAATAACCTTGGAGAGATAAAATTGAAAAAAAAAACCCACCTCGTTCTCAAAGTATTTCAGTCAATAATTGATATGTCCATTCACAAACTTGGCTCCTAAACATTAAAATCTGGTAGCAAAATCACTTCTTACAGGGTAAATCCCCTAAACAACCATTAACCATTAACCCTTCCAATATTGATGCAAGTTTTTTTGAAAACCATCTAAACCCTGTCATGTTGGTATTCATTGGATAGCTCTCGCTGAGTACTCTCAGATGAGTACCCATTTGACAGGGTTTTAGGTATTTTTAAGGTTTTTTGCATTATTTTGGATTTGAACAAATTAGCCACCAGCAACATAAGGTTTAAGGTTAAACCCTGATAACTTATACAGCGACATAAGGTTTAAGGTTAAACCCTGATAACTTATACAGCGACATAAGGTTTAAGGTTAAACCCTGATAACTTATACAGCGAAGCACTTGTCTTTTCATTATTTTCAGCATTCAAGGAGCTGACGAGGCATGTGATGAACAGCATGATGGGATACATCGCACTTCCTGCCATTCTGCAGAAAATAATGCAGGTCTGTATTCTACACACAGCTTTCATAGATACATTTAAGAGAAGAGTAATTTGCGGCAAAGGAGATTTATTGATCATAACTTTCACCAACAACTCCTTTGAATATTTTCATGAATCAGCACTTGATTCCTAAGTTACTTTCAAAAGTAACATCAATCCAAACTATATTTGTCAAGTGGATCTCTAGACATGACAATGTCAATAAATAGATTCTACTAGGAATTGGAGATTGTATGAAAAGGATATATCCTTGGCAAATTGCATAATTCAAAATTGTAGTTGTGAATTTCTTGCAATCATTGTACATGCATTAAACATTGTAAAATAGAAGTTCTATTTGCCTTGTCAGAATATATCCCCAAAAGTGGGTTTATCTGTCGATATAAACGTGCAGCATTGTGGAGAGCTGTCTATGGTACTTTTGCAACTGAGACCCCTTGGAACTATTTGTGAAGAGAAGGGAATTTCTTACCGCTTTCCAGTTTCTATCTCATCGCAATGACTACCATAAATTCATGGAAATTAAGACCACCCTAGGAATTTGGGCCACTATAATAACTTTTGCAAAATAATTAATGGGAAATCTGGGCAACCTTCGATCTATCGCCAATTACCATTTCACAAAATATGGACCTAGCTGTAAATCTTGCTGATACAACGTCAAGGTATTTTCAGAAAACATGGGCCACCCTGAACCCATAATTATCGTAATTATTAAAAAGTTGTCTGAGAGTTTTACGGTAAGCTGTTTAAAAGCGACATAACATAAAAAACCATTTCCTCCTTCCTTTCTGTGTGCTACATATATGTATTATGTTTGCAGGACCCCAGCGTACAGCACGGGGAAATTTGGAGAGGTCAGAGAACTCATCCTGGGAATGCTGGAAACGTACAAACTATGAAAAGGTACATTTTCATGCTTGCTGGCAAAACCATCAGAATTCCATATCAGTAACATATTACAGTTAACAAAAATACCGAAAAGATATGTTTATGAAGTATTTGTTCTTTAACCCTATTGTATGCAAACTAAC
>OZ012699.1:1079271-1086771 GCA_963942565.1 Maea johnstoni
CCAATGCATCCATGCCCAGGAAACCGGTTGGCAATCGAGCTTGCGGTCGTGCATTATGCCCGGGCTGCCCACGCATTATGTGCAGGAATTAAATGTCGGCACTGTAGCTGCAACGTGACAGGAGAAGCGACGAAAGTCGTAGTTCAAAATTCGAAATTCTCACATGTCACGGAAATGGACCTCTGCTCACAATGCCGCCCTGCCCCCCCCCCCTACCACCCCCTCCCCCCAAGCCTAGGGGGTAGGGCATTACCCAGATCGTATGATAATGAGCCTTATGGTATTTGACACACTTATGTGGCCACACCTAGAAATGCTGAGGTCATCATTGTGATACTATACCACCCACCCACTCAGACGCTATTCTCCTTTCTTATTCTTAAGGATTAACTACAATTCACACAAAGGTAGGTGTACTTTCACGATGCGTATCTTATATATCTATGTTTATTGACTGTAAACTTTCGTTTTACAAAATCATACAATTACTTAGTGTACAGGAAGTTTGTATAATCAACATAAAGGCAACGTAAACAAAGAACAATTATCAATGAACAATGAGAAATGGAAGAATACCTAATCATATCATAAATTATATACTGTATACAATTGAGGTATTTTTGTTGTTTGGCACATATCAATATATCAGTCTATATAGCTGATCGTTTTGGATTGTAGAATAGGACAATATCATATTGATTTGATTTTATTTGATTTTATTCGGTCTAGTAAGATGTGTGTTACATAGCATTTGGCTCACAAAAAAATCATATATAAAGGTGACTAGATGGAGAGTCATTAACTGCTATGCAATACAATTCTAACCAGACACAGGATATATACACTAAAAGTTAGAAACTTATTTCCATAGTGATGGAGTTGTTTGTTTATTATGTGTATTTGTAACAGGGATCTATTGTACCCTGTTTGTTATTTGAAATGTATTATCACTATAGTTGCTGCTGTAGCCCTCTGCCCTATTGGTCATCATTTAGAGCCCGCCTGCCTTCAGCAGGCAGGGCTAATGACAGGAAGTACCCTGTTGGAGGCCTGGGCCAGTGGTCTTCAAATCTCACCCAACGTAATACAGATACCTTTTGTTGGCCACATGGGTACTTGTCCTTCCCTCACTCTCTAGCCGACCCTTGTACTGCTAACATGTGCTTTAACTGACTCCTGGGCTGAGGAATTCCATGTACTTATGGGCTGCAGTGGCAGCACATTTTAGGATCTACTAGTGGGACTATATTAGGACATTAGGATAGGCTCATACCTGTATTTGTAGTAAGTAATAAAGCATTTATATATTGTAATCTAGCTTCTATTTGTCATTCTTAAACCCTGCATCACATAGATTGACCTCCTAACCCTTATTGTAACCAACCCTCAGATTAACCCTGAGCTAGCACTAGCAAACGGTTACAGTATTTACCCTATTCCTGAAAGCTCTTGAAATCGTCCTTAGATGCATTTTAGTTAGCGATCCATTTTATTGGGACAAACCCGATTGGACCCATTTCCTGAAAAGGGTAGATTTAGCGGGTTCCCACGAGGAGGGTTTCTACTATGTTAAGGATTCTACTATCCGTAGTCTGACGAAGTTTGTATTCAGGGGCGGATCCAGGATTTCTGTATAGTGGTCCTTTCTGTATGAAGGGGTTTGTTTTATAAGGGTAGAAAATCAGAATCAGAATTTGGAATTTCGGTTTTCGTAAATTTTTCTGCCATATTGCGGCTGATTCGTCACTGGACAGTTGTAAGTGGTGGAGGAAACTGGATTACCCGGCGAAGACCACCTCCTAACCCCAAGTCACTGGGAACTTCCTCACATACAGCGGGTGGGATTCCTTTGAAGTAACACTAAAAAGTTCTTAACAAGAAAATCGACTAGTTGAATTGTAAGTTCAGATTCTTCGACCTCTCTGAACCACCTCTGTTTTCGCAGCTGGTACGTATTAGCACAATCCAAATATTCATATTGAGATTGGAGAGAGGGGTGGAATAAATAGGAATAAATCAATTTATATTAGTGGTCTAGCTTAGTCACGATTGATCCTTAGACATGCGTCACTACAAGTTAAGTAGATCTACCTGAGGATGAACTTAGTAGTAGTAGTAGTAGCAGCAGCAGCAGCAGCAGCAGCAGTAGCAGTAGTAATAGTAGTAGTAGTAGTAGTAGTAGTAGTAGTAGTAGTAGTAGTAGTAGTAGTAGTAGTAGTAGTAGTAGTAGTAGTAGTAGTAGTAGTAGTAGAAGTAGTAGTAGTAGTAGTAGTAGTAGTAGTAGTAGTAGTAGTAGTAGTAGTAGTAGTAGTAGTAGCAGCAGTAGTAGTAGTAGTAGTAATAGTCATCGTAGTAGTAGTAGCAGCAGCAGCAGCAGTAGTAGTAGTAGCAGCAGCAGCAGTAGTAGTAGTAGCAGCAGCAGCAGCAGCAGCAGCAGCAGCAGCAGTAGTAGTAGTAGTAGTAGTAGTAGCAGCAGCAGAACAGAACAGAAGTTGTTATAATAACAGGCAATTATAGCGACACATTCCTTAAGTATCGTATCACACCATAATCATATCACCTCTTTTTATAAATATTTGTTCTGTTTCAGCAGCTGTCATCATGGCGGACTGGAGTCACGGACTGTGCGGCTGCATGAACAACTGTGGCATCTGTATCCTGAGCTACCTGGCGCCCTGCTACCAGCACGGCAAGAACGCTGAGGCCGTGGGCGATAGCTGCTGCATGTGCTGCCTATGCTTCTTCGTGCCCGTGGCTAACTGGATCTTCATGGCCTCCGTCAGGGGCAAGATCCGGGAGCGGCAGGGCATCCCCGGGGGTATGTGTGGAGATCTCCTGCTCTCGCTCTTCTGCCCCTTCTGTTCTATAGCCCAGCAGGCCAATGAGGTACTGCACATGCCTGCTATGCACATGGCCGTGGAGCGAGCCTAGCGCACACAGCGTCCACCTTAAAGGGCAACTACGGTAACTGAAGCCTTAAAGGGGAACTATATAGTCTATCGCCTCCTTGCGTCTACCTTAAAGGGCAACTGCGGTCACTGAAGCCTTAAAAGAAAACTGGGGTCACTGAGGATTAAAGAGGACTGTGGTCACTGAAGCATTAAAGGTGAACTGCGGTCACTGAAGTTTTAAAGGGGAATTGCGGTCACCAAACCTTTTTTTCAGAACATTGGATTACCCATTCTGCACTGATGCCTTAATTAAAGGTGAACTGCGGTCACTAAAGTCTTAAAGGGGAACTGCGGTCACTGAAGTCTTAAAGGGAACTGCGGTCACTGAAGTCTTAAAGGGAAACTGCGGTCACCCAAACTTATTTTTCAGAACATTGGATTACCCATTCTGTCACTGAAGCCTTAATTAAAGGGGAACTGCGGTCACTGAAGTCTTAAAGGGAAACTGCGGTCACCCAAACTTATTTTTCAGTACATTGGATTACCCATTCTGCACCTAACGCATCCTTGCGTCAACCTTAAAGGGCAACTGCGGTCATTAAAGCTTTAAAGCGGAACTACGGTCGCCAAAATCTTAAAGCGGCTTCTTTAGTCACCAAAACCTTAAAGTGAATATGTGGTCACGAAGAGCTTAAAAACGAACTGCGGAAGCAATTATTAAAGGAGAACGGCAGACTAAACCCTTGTGGACTCAAATTTTAAGATGGACCTAGCACCCTCTGGCGTGCACTTTCAAATGGAAAACCCGGCTACTTAGACCTTAAAGGAGCACTGCAGACTCAGACCGTAAACGACCAGGTGATCCACCAGGCGTCCTCCTTAAGCCTTATGCTGGTGATGGCTACATTTTCCAATGCAAATAATGCAAAAATCCTGGAAAATGATTGAAACCCTGGCACATGGGTAATCACCCGAGAGTACTCAGCGGGAGATCATCCAATGAATACCAACATGACAGGGTTTAGATAATTTTCAAAAGGTCTTTACATCTGTGTGCTTTGGACGAAAGTAGCCTCAGCATTGGAAGTGTTCAAAGGAAATTGTTATCAATGTAATCTTAAGGGACCACTGAGGACTCAACCCTCAAAGATGGACAGCTTCTAGCGTCTCACCTTAAGGCGGACACAGCCTAGCGCCACCCTCATGGGAAAAACTATGGACTCAAATTTAAACGAACTAGGTATAACTCATTGCCACCCCACGTGCACTTTAAAGGGGAGCTGTGGCTTCAATTCTTTGAGAAGGACCGTGCACTCAAAACTTAAAGGGGAACTGTGGTGTCATATATATATATATATATATATATATATATATATATATATATATATATATATATATATATATATATATATATATATATATATATATATATATATATATATATATATATATATATATATATATATATATATATATATATATATATATATAATGTATATACATATATATATATATATATATATATATATATATATATATATATATATATATATATATATATATATATATATATATATATATATATATATATATATATATATATATATATATATATATATATATACATGTATATATATATATATATATATATATATATATATATATATATATATATATATATATATATATATATATATATATATATATATATATATATATATATATATATATATATATATATATATATATATATATATATATATATATATATATATATATATATATATATGTATATACATTATATATATATATATATATATATATATATATATATATATATATATATATATATATATATATATATATATATATATATATATATATATATATATATATATATATATATATATATATATATATATATATATATATATATATGAATATATATATACGCCACTGTAGGTACTCAAAGGGCATACTTATTCTCATACAGCTGGTAGCTAGGGAGAGACACTCGCTTTAAATAGAAGGAAAAATCACAATTGATCAAACTATAAACTGACTCATATTATTATGCTCTTGATTTAAATTGTATAATATATTTGAATATGTTTATGTTTGTACTTGATCCATTATAAGCCTCCGCAATGTATGAATGGCCAGATTTTCACCATACATATTAGTATCTGAATGTGTGACTTCATTAATATGGATTGGACAATAAACTATTCATCAACAACAATTCACCTTACTGGTGAGATCTTAAGTGGCAAAGATTTGCTTGATTAGAACAATTACACAGTCTGATGTTTCACGATAAAAACGTATTGTACATTGGAGAAATAGAGGTTCCACTTTGAGAAGCAATGAGAAGGACCAATTAAATAAATAAATAAACCACTTGCATGATAATGTTAAAACCCCAAAGGGATCATCCTACTTCTTTTCTTTTCTGGAGTATATGTGATATTGTTTTTGTATTAAATGGTTAGAGCACAGCTTTTGTAAAAACATGACAATCGTTGATTTGTTAATCTCATTATTTTGTTCATTAGACGAAGATCCGATCTACCACCCTGGATCTCCATTCCTATATTCAGTTTCACACACACACACACACACACACACACACAACACACACACACACAGTTTCTTTTCGAAACTGCAATGTTTTCAGCTGTTTCTGAAGTTGTGCAAATTATCGCAAGCGCTTCGTGATGTTGACAGGGAGCTCATTTCAAAGGCGTGTGCATAGGCACAGCATGCTCTGTCACTAAACCTTTTCAGATTAGTGGTGGTATCTGTAATAAGTTATTAGTGTTTGATTTTAGAGTCCTTGTACTGGCTTGTTTGACAAGCAGTTCTCTTCAAGTATAGAGGGGCACACCCTTGCATGCATTTGAAAGTCAATCCTTTCCAGGTGGGCAGCCAGTGAAGATATTTCAGAACTGTGATCATATATATGTCTCTCTCTCTCTCTTCTCTCTCTCTCTCTCTTCTCTCTCTCTTCTCTCTCTCTCTCTCATTCTCTCTCTCTCTATTATAATATTAATATATATATATATATATATTATATAATTATTAGTAATATATATATATAGTATTATTAATATATTATATATATATGACTACTAGTAGCTTCGATCAGCTACGTTCAAGCGACTTCAGTTGCGAGATCATCTATGCATCCAAGCCAGGACACTGGGTGTCAATCGGTGTGTGCAGTCGTGTATTATGCCCAGGCTGCCCACGCATTTAGTGCAGGAATTAAATGTCGGCACTGTAGGCTTGTGTATCCAAATTTTCAGTTAATGGCTGTATGTCCAACTTATTAATATGTTATCAGTTAATGGTTTATTTCCACTTTTTAATAAATCATCAGTTACTTGTATATCTCCAACTGTTTAATACATTCTCGGTTAATGGTTCATTTCCAACTATTAATACTTTCTCAGTTAATAATTCATTTCCAACTTTATGATACATTCTCAGTTTATGGTTTATTTCCAACTTTTTAATACTTTCTCATTAAATGGTTTACTTTGAACTTTTAATTAATTATCAGTTAATGTTTATTTCCAACTTTTTAATAATCATCAGTTACTGGTATATTTCCAACTTTTGATAAATTCTCAGTTAATGTTTTTTCCAACTTTTTTAATATATTCTCGGTTAATGTTTTCCAACTTTTAATATATTCTCGGTTAATGTTTTCCCAACTTTTTAATACATTCTCGGTTAATGTTTTTCCTAACTTTTTAATACATTCTCGTTTAAAGGTTTATGAATAACATTGTACTATACATGTCTGGAAATAACTATCATGAGTTGCAATATGGGTATTGGTGATCCGCCGTGGCCCAAGCTTGAGTTCGCAGGTTCCAATCTCTGCTGGATCCCCACAAGCGGGTTGGCCTGGTCGCTTTATACATGAGCGGCGTTTTACGATGGAAAGACCCTTTTGAACTAATCGTGGCGAGAAGGGAAGTTATCCTGGTTCGTATCTAGTCGCGATATGACGGGATTACATATATGCAACACGTGTTCCTTGCTCAGGGTCTATTTTAGAACGACATGTAGGTTGCGCACAATATATCAATCAGTACTGATAACAGCTGTCATTCTATGTTTGTGTTACTGTAACTAAGGCTTATGTTGGTTGGGGAAGCAGAGGGGGTAAATACATGTAAATGTAATCTTTATTTTAAGGCGGTATATCAATTACAAGAAACACGAGCTACTAAGGCTCTTGGCCACAATCAAATGACTACGGATGTTGTGTAGTGCAAAACTAACACGCATGCAGTGTAATTACGGCTACACCCGGTCATTAGAGACCGGCCTGAAGAAAATAGAGCATGCCTATAGGCTTCAAGCAGGGTATATCCGTTGCTCCCCTGTTGTGACCCGAGAAAAAAGAGCACGCCTATTGGCTTCAAGCAGGGTATATCAGTTGATCCACTGCTGTGACCCGAGAAAATAGAGCAAGCCTATAGGCTGCAAGCAGGGTATATCAGTGCCCCCCTGTTGTGACCCGCATCTGAGGTCAGCAGCTAGGTCTGCCCACTAAAAGTCCATGTGATTTTCATCTAAGTTAATAATAAGGGAT
>OZ012699.1:1091771-1163533 GCA_963942565.1 Maea johnstoni
TTTAATGGTTGGAGAATTGGTATTTAGGATGGCGAGGCAATTTTTGGGGTAGGAACAATTCATTTTTCAGTAGGATTGGCAAAAAAAACTTTAGGGTAGGGGACAAAAACTAGGTAGGGTAGGGTAATAGGAACCAAACATCTTTTTTTTTAGGCCTAAGCTATGAATGATAGTTATCATCCAAAGTTCACATCAGTCATATGCACATCCAAATTATAATTTTCTTCTCCGCTGATATTGCATTTTTTTTATCAAAGGAATAAAATCTCTAGAACACAAGGACCGACTTGTCAAAAACACTTCTAAACAATCTTAATTACTGTAGAACACACATATGATGTATGTCCCAAATATAGCGAATTGGGGAGTTTCCGCATCATAGCGTATCTTTATGTTAGCGACGGTAGCCGTCGCTGACAGTGCCAGTAAGAAAAAAGTACAGCGTTTATATATATATAGCGAAGCGGAACCACAAGCTATGTACACTATATATAAATAGACGCGTACATTGTGTGTTCTACAGTATACAATACAGTAATAGTCTTCTATTACAATGCATTCCAGCCCTAGCTATAAGGGGCAGTGTATTTACACACTATATCAAACCTATCTACCCAGACCAGTGATCCCAGTGGAACACAGTGTTTTCATTATTAACCCTTCCAATGCTGAGGCTACTTTCGTCCAAAGTACAAGGATGCAAAGATTTATGAAAACCATCGAAACCCTGTCAAGTTGGTATTCATTTGATAGCTCTCGCTGAGGACTCTCAGATGAGTACCCATATGCCAGGGTTTCAGTCATTTTCATGGGTTTTTTGCATAATTTTGTAATGGCCAAATTAGCCAGCAGCAACATAAGGGTTAACATGTGATGTGTTTTCTGGAGGTGGTGTATATTTGTATTCGGTGGATATGTAGCTTTTATTCACTGGTGATCTTTATAAGCAATTTACAGGTTTTGCATTAAGAATAGTCCTCCTGTCTTGAATAAGTATTACCTTCTTAATTAAAAGAAGTAAAATTAAAAGTTCGGTCAACTTCTTGATGACACGAAGTCAGCCAGAGATTCAGCTTAAAAACAATTCCTAGCCAGCCTTCCACAAATTAATTTGTTCTGTTTGTGTCATTCTGTATTGTAATATTCAAAGTATTTGTGATCACTAAATCTGTCACTAAAATATTGTTATTACCATCATAACCATTTCCGGCCATGCCATGAAACAACCTGATAATAAGACCATAAAAATAATATTCACAGCGGCCAAAAGCAGTGGGACAATTTTGATGAAATCTTGCAGATAAAAGCATAGTTAGGAAAATATTTGATGGAGAAATGTTTATCAAAACATTACCAACAAATTACCTTCAAATATTTCTAAAAGTTATTCTTAATTCCAGAGATATTATCAAAAGAATCAAAGATCCAGATGACAATTTCAAAAGGAATTCTTAAGCATTAATGGGTTAATGTCAAGCCCTGCTCTTTAACCAATCAGCTGCGATCTTAGCTGCGAAGGCTGTGGCATGATGGGCAGAGCCCTCTGGTGAGTAGTGACAACACTAGAAACAACAACATACTGTAAAACCCATTATTATTGCGCTCCTTTTAATTTCACGCATTTCGCGCTAGGTGATGATAACGCATATATAGCTGGCGCTGATATACGTTCAAAAAGCAAAACAATACCCCATCTAGCGGTGATACAGTTGATGCGTGTAATTAAATGGCCGCAATCAGATTCAAACGGCAGTTGTGTAAATAAAAATGTGCGCGGTAATAAAGGGTTTTACCGTAATACAAGTGTAAACCTCGGGCTGTTCCGTTGCACACTGGAAAACACTTGGTATTGATAAACTAATTACACAAATTTCTTTACCCTTATGCTGCTGGTGGCTAATTTGGCCAATAAAAAATGATTCCCTCAGATGAGTACCCATATGCCAGGGTTAAGGTATTGAAT
The DNA here is from genome assembly GCA_963942565.1 of Maea johnstoni. Classification (NCBI taxonomy): domain Eukaryota; kingdom Metazoa; phylum Annelida; class Polychaeta; order Spionida; family Magelonidae; genus Maea; species Maea johnstoni. Next base: position 1,093,735 of record OZ012699.1, read on the forward strand.
TGTTATCAACATTGTATTGAATTGTGAAAACCTAAAGGTGGCAATCCCTACCTATTTCACAAGTGCCCATTTGCTCTGAGTAAGGACAATTATCTTTTTGCAATAGATAAATATAAGAGCTCTGTGTATTGGAATAAGAAGAACAACTTTTTTTCACATATTTCTAATTTTTTTTTATTTCCAATTTTTGCAAATATGTCAAAATGCCAGAACGATGATGCACTTTTCACATAGATGAGTCACATGCCATAATACAACATGCACAATGTTTGAAAGAACTAAGTCATAAAATAATGAAACTTGTCAGCAAAAAAGGGTATTAATGCGCCTGAGAGCATGTTTATATGGATAGGGCGCAATATCAAATGACAATAATAATATTACTATTATCATATTATTTTTTCACATTAATATCATGGGATGGATAACACTTACATACAGTCTTATATGTATCCCAGTACTCAGACAATGGTTTATGTCATCAATTATCTATGTATTGTTCTTACTTTTTCTATGCATACAGAGCAAACTTGTAAAAGGATGAACCCTTCCAATGCTGAGACAACTTTCGTCCAAAGCACAAAGACGCAAATATTTTTGAAAATTATCTAAACCCTGTCATGTTGGTATTCATTGGATAGCTCTTGCAGAGTACTCTTAGATGAGTACCCATGTGCCAGGGTTTCAATAATTTTTCAGGATTTTGAATCATTTGGTATTGGCCAATTAGCCAGCAGCAGCATAAGGTTTAAGGATAAAGGAATAAAGCAGAAAAATTCACAAAATATTTGAGTTGAGGGTTGGTTTCATTCAAGGTTTCTCCCCCAAATATTTTAGGAGACTGTTCTGATAACAAAAAAATATTTGCACTATAGACAGGGTGTTTTTGAGCCCTATAGGCAATAATGGGTTACTAACAATTAGAGCTAGTACGATCAATCGGCGGCTCGAGCTATTGCTCGTATCGTCGCCGGCGGCGAGCACTCGAGCCGCCATTACAGCTCGCCGAATTCGGCGAAAATGTAAATAAAGCCACATCGTCAATCATCCGCCATCTTTTTTGTCTTGCTGACGTCTTTCCCACGTGGGATCCCAGCGAGATCGCACGATAGCAGGAGGTGATTGGCTTAGGCAGGCATGGGCCTGTTCTAATTAGCGTGATTGACAGCAATTTACGTTGTTCATTGGCTTAGGCAGGCATGGGGCGGTTCCAAATTAGCGTGATTGACAGCAATTAATTTCGCTCAGCAGTTGATTTCACTGCATGTGCAATGAGTTGTTAGGGCTCGTAATATGTCGATTAATCGCTCGGCAGTTTCAGCGATTGATCGAGCCGTTTTTTAGTGGCGAATCCGAGCACTAACAACAATATCAACAATTGCATGTCCAGTCCGTTTTGGGCCTGCCCTGATGGCCGTGTATTCTAAGGTGTTGCTACTGACTGCTAGCTCTCTCACCGCTACCTGGGTTTCAATCCTAGCCAGGGCAAGTTAGAAAGTTCCCAGTGACTTGGATTTTGGTGGTGGTTTTTGGTGGGTCCTCCACCACTTACAACTGGCTAGTCACAACTTAGCCGCAATGTTGCAGAAAAAGTGAAAAAAAATCAAAATTCCAAATAAAAATCCCAATCCGTTCTTAGTGTAAGAACAAACAATCACAATATATTTCTTTCACATTCCACTACCATTTACTTTTTAATTTTTTTTTAGATGTAAGAACATTAAGGGTAAGGGTTTTAACCCTTTTACATCAGGAGCTCACACACACTCTGACACACAAGTAAATTTGTTATGAATCGCTATGCTGAGGAACCTAGATTCTCAACCCTTATGCAGCTGTCGGCTAATTTGACCCATACAAAATAATGCAAAAAAACTAAAAAATGAGTGGAACCCTGGCACATACATTTGCAAAATATGTGAAGGAGAGTTGCATATAAAGTCAAGATATATATCTCTCCTTCAAATATTTTCTAAAAAAACTGTTTTTATTAGAGGGATATCACCAAAATAGTCAGACAGTTTTGGCTGCTACAGGAATAAAAGGGTTAACCCTTCCAATGCTGGGGCAACTTTCTTTCAAAGGAGGCTAAGATTTTCGATAACCATCCAAACCCTGTCATATTGCTACTCATTAGAAAGCTCTCACTGAGCACTCTCAGATGAGTACCCATTTACAAGGGTTTCTGTAATTCTTTAGGATTTTTGCATCATTTTGTATTGGCAAAATTAGCCACCAGCAGTATACCGTAAATTCTCAGTAATCCGGGACACTTAAATGATTACGCTTGTTATGGGTTCAGGGGGCCATGTTTTCTTTAAATACCCTGATGTTGTATCAGCAAAATTTACAGCTAGGTCCATATTTTTTTTTAATGGCATCAGGCGTTAGATCGAGGGTTGTCCAAATATCCCAATAATTATTTAGTATAATAATTGAAGTGGCCCACATCCCAAGAGTGGTCTATCTAAATTTCTGAGAATTTATGGTAATGGTTAAATGCTCTGCTATTTTTGAAAGCCATCTAAACCCTGCCATGTTGGTATTCATTGGATAGCGCTCACTGAGCACTTTCAGATGAGTACCTATGTGCCAGGGTTTAAGTCATTCTTCAACTTTTTTGCATCACATTGTATTGGCTAAATAAGCCACCAACCGCATACCATAAATTCTCAGTAATTTGGGACACTTTTTAATTATCACATTCTTTATGGGTTCAGGGTGGCCCATGAAAAATACCTCGAAGCTGTATCAGCAATATTTACAGCTTTTTTGAAAAGGCATCAGGCGTTATTTATTTTGTAAAATAATAATAGTGGCCCATATTCCAAGAGGGGTCTTAATTTCTGAGAATTTACGGTAAGGGTCAAATGTTCTAGCCTGCTCCTCTCCTATTACGATGCCGGAACGGCCCAAACCTGAGGATGAAGTAGTAGGAATAAGTCTTGGAGGGCCAAGTCTCTTATTTGGGTGCAAAAATGTCCCAATATAAAAATAGCCTAGTTATGTACATGAGGTGGGAGTGAGGCTACGGCGGACTGCCCCCTTTACCTCCGTCTCCCCCCCTCCTTAATAGCCTTGTAAGCCATTGTAGACTGTCTGTTTGGGCGACTGGTTAAGGATTTTTCTGATAGCTGCAAGAGACGAGAAAAGAAACATTGTATCAGTCAAATTATCACATGACGTAATGGGGTACTAATCAGGGGTTTCCATTACAAAGTAGTGGTAGCGAGGGGTGGTGGTGGGGTTTACTAGAAAATAATTCAGAATTCAGGGAGAAGGGGGGGGGGGGGGGGGGAGGGGGGGATTATGAAAAATCGCAATGGGGGGGGGGGGGGGTGCGTAAAGAAAAATTACAATTGGAGGAGGGGGGTCTTGGGGATTTGGAATACAGGGGAGGGGGTTGTAAAAAAAGAGAAAAATAGAGTTCAGAATTAATTGGGATGGAGGTTCTGGGTATTTAGAATTGGGGGAAGGGGAAGGGCGGGGGGATGTGGCAAATTTACTCCAGTCCCAAAACAAATCAATGAACAAACAAAGTACATATCAATCCCAATAATAGTTTGTCTGGCAATACTATTCAACTAACTGATAAATCCATGATCGCCAATCAATCATTTAATATATTTCATTTTAAAGAAAAGTGAAATCCTTTTTAAATGTTTCCAATGTAATTGAACAAAGGTATACTTAATGGAATATTTGATTTGATATCATTTTGATCATTTGAGGCTGGCACCCAAATATTTGTGTCAATCAATGAGTTACACCAGATACTGTATAACTGGTATTTTTTTACAGGCATTCAATTTTCATGCTCCCCCATGATAGCGCCAAAATAACATTCTTCAAATAAATATCTATATAGTAATATATATATATATATATATATATATATATATATATATATATATATATATATATATATATATATATATATATATATATATATATATATATATATATATATATAGTTTGATTGCTTGAATGCGCGAATTCAAAGTAGCACTAATACCCAGCAGGGCTGTAAGGTGAAATTTTACTGCATACAATTATAAATAAACCTACCTTCTTTATCTTCGTCCTGTAATTGCCCTTTGGGGAATTCTACATCAAATGTGATATATAATGTTCCTTTTGCGTTATTATTTTCGTAGTTAGGCATCCCTTCATGGTTTTTGCGTATTTTTGCTCCTGGCCATGTGATTTTGTCTCTCACGACCCGTACCTGCAAATAACAATAATAATAATAATAATAATAATAATAATAATAATAATAATACCTATAATAATAATAATAACAAAAATAATAATATTAATAACAATAATAATAATGATAATAATATTAATAATAATAATAAAAATAAAAATAATAATAATAATAACAATAATGATAATAATAATAATAACAATAATAATAACAATAATAATAATAATAATAACAATACCAATAACAATACTAATACTAATAACAATAATAATAACAAGAACAATAATAATAATAATAATAATAATAATAATAATAATAATAATAATATTAATAATAATAATGATAATCTTTATTTCACAAGAGTTACAAAGTCAAGTACATGATTTGATTTTCGCTGTAGCCCTCAGATTTACGGATTATACCTTTCAATACAGTGGATGAATGAAACCCAAAAACTAGAAATGAATTTCCGAATAATATAACTAGTAACAGAAGGATTAAGGGTCAATTTAATTTTTCATATGTAACTTAGTCAAGCCTGTAGCAGCTAAAATCGTCTGACACATTTTGAGAATTATCTTTCTGGCAAAAGCATAAATAGCAAGATATTTGAGGAAAAAATGGTATTTAGAACTCCACTCACATTTCTCCTTCACTCCTCCTTGTACTGTTTTCAGTGAATACTACTTATAGCTGACAATTAATATCATATATTTTAACTCACATTTTCTATTTTATTTTGATCATGGCAGATTGGTGCTGTTAACATACCTTATGTTTATCTAGATGTTCTATTTCCATATCAAAGCCTACAAGTGCATCTGTAAGACTTATTGTTACGTTGGTGTATAAATCATCTCCGCGACGCTCAAATCTTTTATGTCTGAAATAAACAACACAGAAATATTTTACTCATTCAGGGTGCGATTCCAAAACATCACTTGCCGAGCAGGGAAAGGGGCCCCTAAAATTTACTTGCCCTGCCAGCACTTCCACTATGTGTATTCGTTTTAGAATAAGCTCACCTTTTCCCTGATACACACTGTTTGCTATTGGTTAATATCTTTTTTTCTTCTGGCCACTTTCCAACTTTCTTCTCTGCAGTTGCCGGGTTCAGCCCAAATTTTAAACTTGCTACATCAGGCAAGTAAGGGTCTCGTTCTGCTTGCCCGATTGTCATTTACTCACTCATTGCAGCAGAATCTGTTAGTGTCCTAAATATTCCATGTGGACAATATAAAATAATTCCTGCTGTGCATTCCCCTTTAAAAGTAGATATCTGACTTCTGGTTATTATACATACTATTTTGGTCCCAGGGACACATTCCCCAGTACCCCTTGGAAAGTCAAAAAAAAGTTTGGGCATCGAATCTAAATAATGGATATACTCTAACCTAATACTGCCATATGTTTATTCATAAAAAACATACTTTTTCCAGACACTTTCCTGTTAAACTAATTCAAAGTAGAACTTTTACTAATATTGAAGTATTCTTTATGGCTTTTGTAAGAGAAATTGGAAGAAATGGTGTACTCAACTCAGGTATATAGCACAGACACAGCGTTATTGAATCAAATTGAATGGAGTCCATATATATCTGAAACGGTAAAGCAATTAATTGAATGGGAAAAAAAGGGATATCAATGACAGCCCTGAAAAGTGGCAAAAAAATCCAAAGTTCCCTTGTTGAGTACTTACTTTAATTGGTGTATTCTGAAGCGCAGATCTCCCGGCTCGCCGTCTATATGCGGCTCCCCCTCGGCTACGAACGGATATTCCTGGCCGTTCCGCATCCCCGGCTCAATCTCTATCTCCAGCAGCTTCTCTTCAGGAACAAACCTGAAAATAACACATACTCTATAGAACGTCTTAACAATAGAACACTTTAACGATATTTTTGACAATATTGCCAGCCTCCCAGAGACCTACTTTTGTCAAATTTAGCAATGTAAGTTTAAAATTTTTTGCTAATTTACAGCAATTGTCTTTCCCATGTAGGTAGCAATTAACCCATTAATGCTTAAGAGTTACTTTTAAAATTGTCGTCTGGGTCTTTGACATTTTGGACAATAACTCAGAAATTAAGAATGCTTTTAAAAAACATTTGAAGGAGAGTTGTTGGTTATGTTCTGATGAACATTTCCCCTTCAAATATTTCCTGAAATATGCTTTTGGCTAAAAGATTTCATCAAAATCATCAGGCTGTTTTGGCCGCTGTGAGTATTAATGAGTTGAGTCGATTTTGTACATATTTCAAATCTTACACAGTAAAATACTTAACTGTTTGGATACAATCGATAGCAGTACTTGTTATTGTATTGATTATGAATACCTATTACTACAGGTAGAACAGTAGAGCAGGTTCCTACAAATCATACCATGGTTTAATTGCAAATTGTTGGCTTGAGATTATTAAAACTATCAAACACTGGATTATTTAAGGTCCTGCACAGTAAAAATCTCAAGATGTCAGGGTCTGACACTAAGATTTTAGGCTAGGAGCCCGAAAAGGTCTTTTGATAAAAAATAGTGGTCAAAAACAGGATTTCTGGTTAATATACATACTATTTTGGGCCCCTAGTCTGAAAAATCTAGGGGCCCACAGCAAAATCTAGGGGTATATGCCCCTGGGAAAATCGAACCCTGGATGTAGACTTACTTTACGTTAGGACAATCATCGCAGACTTCCTTTTGCATCATCTGGAAGCGCCCGGGACCGAGCTGGATGGTCTGCATCTCGTGCCGACAGTTACACTTACGCGTGCCGGCTGTGGGCTTGGCGACAGGCTTATACCGCACCACCTGTTAACAAGAACAATAGAATCAATCCACCTGTTAACAAGAACAATAGAATTAATCCCCTCATCAGGGCCTCAGCCTGCAGGGCATCTGGGTGCAATTTGGACACGTAAACTCTAGGGCTGTGCTCAGCAGCCATTTTTTTTCGATCTGATTAATTGATTATTTTTTTTTTCAATGTCGATGTTTTCGATTTGATTATGTCGCGCGTGTTAGTGCTTGGAAAAGTGTGGTGGGGGCCGGACCAGCACCATGTAAATTACATAGCGTGGCCCTCACCACACTTTTCCAAGCGTTACCGCCCACGATAGTGTCTACCGCAGTGCAGTTTTAATGGCGGCCGCCTTAGCACCGCAATTTATTTGGAGAAATAAAAGCACAAGGTAGGCTTTTGTGAATTTTTTTTTTTTTGGGGGGGGGGGGACTAAACTGTTAGGTAGTGGTTCAAATGAGGTTGGGTTAGGGGGGAGTGTATCAAGTTCGTCGCTCGATGTCAGAAGGTGGTGAGTATCGATCGTGAGACTTTCTCGAGCGCTCGATGTCTTGCCAATCGAGCCCAGCCCTACTAAACTCACACATCAGACCTTGAAACAAATCATTTTCTAACTCTACTATATAATGGGATGAAACCTAATGTGAAATGAGGTTTACAACATACTCATGGGGGTCGATTTCCAGAGAAATTATTCGGATTACTCAATTACTGCACATGATATGGTTTTCTGAATGATCTCATTGCCAGGTTTTGCTAATTATAAAGACACAAATAAGGAATTTCCAAAAAAAAATTTGAAGGTAAAGTTTTATATCTAGAAAATCAACGCATCAGTTTGCCCGGCATTGTAAAACTTAGTAAGAGGGTATGTATTCAAGAAAGGAAACAATGTGAGAGATGTGTGAATGAGAGTGAAAGATGTCAGAAGGGGAAAACCTGAAGAAGAGTGTACTATGTAGGGAATAATTATGTATGGTTCACCTGTGAGATATCAATCTGTATACTCATTTCAATTATATGAATAGGAAACAAAAAAAACATATGCCATCGACAAATTTAAAATAGAATGTTCAATACCGACATTTTCTAGATAAGTACAAATCCTCTAAAACTGATTTCACAAAAAACATAATGATCTTTTTTTACAGATAAGATGCTCAACCTACCTCTACGAAGTTGCCTGTGTAGAGTTCCTCCATCGTGACGTCGAGATCCATGATGACATCTCCTCCTCTCGGCATCTCCTGATTCCCCCGACCTCCCCCGCCCCCTCCGCCGAAGAACGAGAAGTCACCAAAGAAACTGTTAAAACTGAAAGGAAAATGACACAGACGTTATCATCAGGTTTTCAAAAGATGAGAGATAATCAAAGACACTGTTAAAACTGGAAGCAAAATAACATATTTGTTATTATTGGGTCACAGAATAATCTACGGTAAAGCGAAAATAACATATCAGTCATCTTCAGGTTTCCAAAGAAGGAGAAATCACCAAAGAAACTGTTAAAACTGGACGGAAAATGACACAGACGTTATCATCAGGTTTTCAAAAGATGAGAGATCATCAAAGAAACTGTTAAAACTGGAAGCAAAATAACATATTTGTTATTATTGGGTCACAGAATAATCTACGGTAAAGCGAAAATAACATATCAGTCATCTTCAGGTTTCCAAAGAAGGAGAAATCACCAAAGAAACTGTTAAAACTGGAACGAAAATGGCATATCTGTTATTAGCGGGTCAGAGAGTAGTCTAGGGTAAAGGGAAAATAACATATCTGTTATTATCCGGCCATAGAATAATCTACGCTAATAATGGTTGCTTGAACAATCCTGTGAATGCAAATTACAGTTTTTTTTTAAATTTTAACATTCCATGTTATTTCAAATACCAGAGTCTTAGCAAGTATTTCGAAACTGGGTGCCAAAAATTGTCAAATGCCAATTTAAAAATTTTGGTCAATCTATTTTAAAAGGGAGACCACAATATACTCATATCACAAACACACACTTTGTATTTACTTCCTGAAATAAGGCATAATATACTTACATGTAATATCATGGGGTTTACATTAGGATGAAAATAAAATCAATTATTATTTTGAAAATAACATTTTAAGAAATTATTCAAAATTTATTAGGTATCCTGTGGTGTGATTTTTGAGGATTTGGGTGTCCAAATGATGCCTAGATGTCCTGCTGTCTAAGACTTAATGTACCAGAAAATGAAAGGATTAATGAATATAAATAGGACTTGGTACAGACCTAGTATGTAGACCCTTTATTCTGATTGGCTTAGGCAGATTCCTCAAGCGATCGATTGCAATGATGCAAAACTAACATAAACATTCACTAATTTTTCATAGTATCACTCTAATACTGTATAGTAGATACCATGTTAATATTGTGGCAGTTTAATTTTAAAATGCATATTTTGTGCACCCCTTGAGTCCGCATTTATTCAACTGCGCACCATTATTTGGACATCCATTCCTTATACAGGCGAACTTGCATATGACAGACTTAATGGCACCAGGCAAATTGGTCCGTCATATGCAAAGTCTGTCATACAGATATGACACATACTTGATATGCATGGGACTGGGACCAAGCATATCGTCCGTCATAGACAAAAGTCTGGCATACAGTGGTCCGTCATATGCAAGTCTGTCTGTATTAGTATTGCACAACACGCTGACATGATAATTGTCATTCACCACCAGTACCCCACAATTAAACTGTACATCAAAGGCATATGCGTGACAAATGCATTACTTTATATGCACAAAATTAACACAGTATACATTTTTGTCATTCCCCAAACCTGTTTGTTTGTGATACATCACTCTCACAAATCATTACATACTCTCTGTGCTTCCATCTCAATTTAAGTAAGTTATACAACTGTATACGCAATTAATGTTTGACAATCATATCTGCTTCTCCAAGTATCAGGTAAATAAACAGTTTGATATCAGCGATTACATTATTTTCTTTCTTGAAACCAATCCATGCTCTTAGTGCCCATATCCCTCTGTGCCCTCAAAAACCACATGATAGTGCGAAATGTTAACATTTTAGCATATTTTGGAAAATATTTGAAAAATCTGAACATACAGTTCTTTTTCAAATGTTCTTGCAAACTTATACTTAATTTCCTAGTAATTCACAAAAGCATCCTAGTTTTCAGTCGACCATTTCAAAACAACTCTAAAATTTTGTAATTTTAGGATTTGAAAATCATTTGACGGAAAGTTTAAAGTGTTTTGGTGCTGAAAAAGTAAACTGCTTCAAAATTCACCCCTATCCTTGTCCCACGGTGGCATTCCCAGAGTGCATGTAACAAACATTCAAAATTTGCATGCCCCCTTTTCGTAATGGTAGTGCACCACCAATTTATAGCAAAATCATATATCCCGTCAAATATCAATTTTACTTCTCTTCGCCTTCTTCATAATCGTCATAATCCTCATAGTCATCATCAAAGAAGCTAAACAAGGAGCATAAGTGCACAAATGAATTTAACATTGGTCTTAAATTGACTACACTTCATTTGGTTCTCGTAGATACCAGGGACTTAGCCAGGACCAGTCTAGCCACTATTTTTGACACAACAAGCTATAGTAGCTATTTAGAATTAAATTAAATAGCTGAGCAGCTTAATCTGGACTTTTGTGAATGCTGTTTTGGCCGGGCATTTTTCAAAACACTGGCTAATACCCTAACACCATTTACTTTTTTAACATGATATTGATTCAAACACTGCATTAGTTATACATAGTAAGGTGAGAGAGTGACCCTTCTGCAGCTTCTATACAGGGTTCGACTTTCCCAGGGGCATATGCCCCTAGATTTTGCTGTGGGCCCCTAGATTTTTCAGTCTAGGGGCCCAAAATTGTATGAAAAATAACCAGAAATCCTGTTTTTGACCAATAATTATTTATCATAGACCTTTTTGGGCCCCTAGCCTGAAATCTAAGTGTCAGACCCTGCTATAACAGAGAAAAAAACTGCCTTCAAAAGCAATATCCATAATAGACCCTGTCACATGACCATGATCAAACACTTCTAAGACCAAATAGAATATGTTTCAAATTTCCAAAAAGATACCAAAAATGTCCTGTTCACATGGATAAGACTAGAAAAGGAGGCAATACAGAAATTGTCTGTGGAGCTATTAAAATGTCAACAATAGAACCCTTTTAGGCTAGGAGCCTAGGAATAAAGATAAAAGATGGTGATAAAGACCCCAAAAAATCCCGCAGTTGAAATATTATAAACACAAATGGATTCATCATTTCGTTTTTAAACTGTTTGTTATTTGTTAGCTCATGTAGATGCCAAAGTTGACCCGACCAAACTGGCTACGATGCCTGCCTGATTACTTTTAAAGCCTGATTAAGTAATTTTGTCAAATATACCTTAAATTATTAGGTTCTGCAATGACCTTAGCCTAATCAGCTAGAACTGGTGAGCAATTTTATTAAATGCGAATTAGAGACTAACTTGTAAAAATTCATCCACACTAGAGTGAAATCAATTATAACATTTTTATAAATACAATTAATTTTTTTATCAAAGGTGTTTTAATGTTGATACTTAGACAACAGCTAACATTGATGTTTCATCTAATGGGATTATGTAATTTGTATTATGAAAAAACATAAAGCTTAAGATAAATGCTGTTCATTTATCACATGATGTAAAACTGTTTAAGGTCAAGTGCCTTATACTTTACTGACCAACCACAAAAAAAGTTCAAGAAAGCCTTTCACCAGAAAATAACCACACAATGAAAAATTAGTCGGGCATGGCTGATCCTAATACCTGTCTTCTTCATGCACAAATCCAAAGTCAGAGCTAAAAACCAAACATGTCGGACGTGATATGAATGTACAAAAAGATAGTTAACCCTTTCAATGCCATACGCATATATGCAACACAAACCTTCAGAACCATGCACGTATATATGCGTGAGAGATAACAAAACTCATCCAAAGAGAGTGGCTCCCCATTCTATTATACCCAATGTCCCCACCCCTACAAAGCTCGAAAATAATATAATTGACTACCGGAAATATTGTGCTTAATTCAAGGTTCATTTTGGTAAATCACGTGATTGTAATGGACTGAGATTTTCAAATATAAGCAACCTGGTCCTGGATTTTAGTCAATAATTCCCATTAATATTGCTTCCTCTGGCTTATCTTTAGAATCAGCATTTGCACCATGTGACCGGCAATTAAATCCCCATGATGCACTCTAGAAAACGTTAGGCATTAAATCTCACAACAATGCTTTGCATCAAAAGTTTAGATCAGGCACTGTGACGCCCTGACAGTGACATATATGTTATGTCAACTTCCGAAAAGACCACTGAATGATGAAAATGGTCAACATTTGAAGAAAAAATCTTACATTATATTAGTGTGGATTCTATACTTTCAGTTGAGAATTATCTTTAATAATACAAGTACCCAAGTACTTGTATTATTGAAGATAATACAATAAATTTACCAAGTGGTATAATTGAATCCTCCCCATTTTAACCTTGTATTGTTAAATTGCCTCCCCATTTTAGTTTTCTTTCCTATATATTTCACCCCATTGTTAGATGGTATTGTTGAATTGCCTCCCCATTGTTGTTGTTTTATATATATTTCAGCCCATTGTTACCTTGTATTGTTGAATTGCCTCCCCATTGTTGTTCTCTTTCCTATATATTTCAGCCCTTTGTTACCTTGTATTGTTGAATTGCCTCCCCATTGTTGTTCTCTTTCCTATATATTTCAGCCCTTTGTTACATTGTATTGTTGAATTGCCTCCCCATTGTTGGTCTCTTTCCTATATATTTCATCCCATTATTACCTTATAGTGTTGAATTGCCTCCCCATTGTTGGTCTCTTTCCTATATATTTCATCCCATTATTACCTTATAGTGTTGAATTGCCTCCCCATTGTTGGTCTCTTTCTTATATATTTCAGCCCTTTGTTACCTTGCATTGTCGAATTGCCAACCCATTGTTGTTTTCTTTCCTATATAAATCAGCCCATTGTTACATGGTATTGTTGAATTGCCTCCCCATTGTTGTTTTATATATATTTCAGCCCAATGTTACATTGTATTGTTGAATTGCCTCCCATTGTTGTTCTCTTTCCTATATATATTCAGCCCATCTTTACCTTGCATTGTTGAATTGCCTCCCCATTGTTGTACTCTTTCCTATATATTCAGCTACCTACCTTGAGAATGGGTCTCCACCGTCGCCCTGTTTCAGCCCCTCCTCGCCATGCTGGTCATAGATCCTTCTCTTTTCCTTATCGGACAACACCTATCAAGTAGATTTCAGAGTAAAGTATCATTAACCCATTCATGCCTGGAGAATTGTCGTTTGGACCTATTATACTTTTGAAAATAAATTTGGAAATAAGCATATATATTCACAAAATATTTGAAGGAGGTGTGTGGTTTAGGTTCTGATCAACATTCCTCTCTCAAGGTATTAATTGAAAGGAGCCAGTAAGATAGATATTTTATAAATGGAGAATCCTAAAACCTAAACAATTCATTGTAACTCTGGTACGAGTACACGTCCAGTTTGGACAGCAGCCATTTGTTCAGGCATTATTTACTAGTGCTCTGACAATTTATTGGTAACTCGATAAAATGTTTGTGACGAAGCCAGATGCCTCGTTCGACAGACATTTGACAAAACTGATTATGCTCACGTTTTAAATATTCCTGTCTCTGAACATACTGCGCAACCAGATATTGCAATCGCTAGTTTTGCTTCCGGTGATACATCAATATGCAAATCAACCTGAATCAATAAATTATTCAAAGATTTTTCTGATTTAATCGATGCAAAAATAATGTTTTGTAACCAAACCCAATTAATTACCTCATATGCTGCTCCGAGATCTTGAAACCTGCCTTCGGCTTCAGGATCGCCCTGGTTTTTATCTGGATGCATCTGTTTGGCCAGTTTTCTGTAGGCTTTTTTGATTTGATTTGTGTTGGCAGACCTTGAGATGCCTAAGATTGAGTAGAAGTCTCTCCTGAAAAGATAATTCATTCAATGTAAAGAATCAGAGATGCATATATATGGAGTTCTGCACATAGGTTTTTATCAAATGGAAAGTGCTACATGCAATCTTGACATAAATGTGGTCTCATATTTTTACAAGCAATATCCTAGAATTTAAATTGAAATACAATGTAATTCAAAATCCTTTTAATTAAGTGATTTGGTAATTTAAACAACACAATTGCACAAATAAAATTAAATTGGCCATAATTTCTGAGCCTGAAACTGAAAACTTCCTAAAAGACGTATTTTGAAAACCCTAGCTAAGAGTAAGACCCTAGATATAAGCCATTCTAGGTATGGATTCAGTTAAACTTTGTGTGGATTTGTCACAAAAGTTTCTTGGACATTGTCAGTCTCACTCAAGCCTTCATTGGCTTCAATGGGGAGGGTGGGGGAATTTTTAAAATAAATTAAAAGAATTTAGTTTTTGTATTGGATTCTTAACAAAATATATGTAAAAATCAGGATCTCTGCAGTGATCAAAAAACTTTTTCCTCAGAATTCAATTCCTGTAGAAGAAGCAATTTTGCTTGTAAAGACAGACTGTAAACATGGACATCCCTTGCTACATAGGTACAACACAGTCCATTAGCCAATCACAGAATGACAACCGGCAAGCAGACAACACTGGCATGACTTTCGCCGATTTTGGCTAAAGTAAGACAAATATTCCAACCAAACGTCATTAAAGGAATAAAAATATCTGACCGATGCTTTGTATCACATCAATATGCTACGTACCCTGCCATAATCTGCACAAACAGTAGAAAAGTATAGGCCAAGAGGGCCATCCATGCAACCTGTGACGCCATGTTGGATTTTGACACGCCAAGGTAAACTGCATTGTGGGAATTCTTGGACAAAAATATTTTGTTAATTATTCGCAAATTTATTGTTTCACAATACAAAAAATATGATCTGTGTAAATTAAACAAATAATTACTTATATTTCAAGACTTTTGTTATCACAAAGATTGTGAAATTAATATGATGTAAATCTCGTTCATGCGAGATCTTAGCGAGACTTATGCTAGAAAACACTAATTCTCCAAACTCAAGTATTTTCAACTAAAACTGCTTTAAGACTGACTCTGTCGAGGTACGTATGGCTTCATGTAGTTGCGTGGAAGACAAATGTGAGTTGAGAAATAATTCAAACGAAAAATAGTGCCCCTGTTTCTCCTCAACTTTCTATTATAACCAATTTTCGCTCAGGAGTGAACATGATTTTGTCTGAAGTCACAGTCTCTTTGACTTCAGCCTGACACTTTCAAGAGGACTTAACTGTCTTGGGGTTTGACACTAAAATAAGATATCACAGTTGGACAATAAGAACACCAATTTATATGTAATAGCGAGCGAAGCTCGGAAAGGCCGCAGGCCTTTCGCGAAGCCTCGCAGTCATGCAATAGAGGGTGAGTGTATATGACGTCACTAAGAAATACAGGGACCCAGAAAGTCGCCGTGAGCAACAATATCGTCCCTTGTGCCAATCCCTCGCGCGGCCGACTTCCGCTGTTAAATGTAGTTTAAGTAACGACCGATTTCATTGGTCGACAATCACGTAATGTACAGTACAATAACAAACATACCTCCATTGGATGAAATGTATGAATGAACGTGCGTGAATGAAAGTGCATTGTTGTGGGTGCTGTCACGCTGTAGCCGCCGCTACTATATCCTTGGATGAATCTAAGCTATATCCACGTTAAAACTGAATTTTTCGCCCGTCCGTGGGTCAATTCTCATGCAGTTTAGATCGTTAGAACTGCCAGAATTCATTCTACTGGCCATTGAACTCTCTTTAAAATCGGTCGTTACTTAAACAACATACAAAAACGGAAGTCAGCCGCGCTTGGTACGCTCACATTGGGCGGTCGCGTGGGACGACGACGACTTTCTGGTTCCCAATATAGATTTCTTAGTCACGTCATACACTCACGCTCTATTGCATGACTGTGAGGCTTCGCGAAAGGCCTGCGGCCTTTCCGAGCTTCGCTCGCTATTATATGTATCATTTCAAATACTAAAATTGCCAAGCCTTGAGTAAAATGTGTCTTTGTTACTGTTAGGGATGGGATTTTTAAATATTTCTTCTTGCTGACGGCTCTGTCTCTGACACAGAATAGAGGGTTGGATTGATATTCTATATAGCTAAGGATAGAATGAATTATGTATCACTGATATGATATATTATTTATTATATCCTTGACTATTTGATTTTGTTTCATTGATTGTCTTTATGAATTAGTTAAATTTGCCAACATTAATCTATGAACAAAATTCAGTATGTAACAGTTCGTGATTTCTCGACAACTGCTACAGAGACAACGTAGCGTCAGTCGAGATTTCTCGACAACCGCAGCGAGGAGGTTAAACTTTTCTCTCTTGTGTTACCTAGGATGGCAGACCCTGGCCATATGTCTCACCTTACGAGCACGGCATCAGACATGGATCCCAACAGCTCAAGTATGAGTATGGAGAGCAGCCTTGAGAGCAGCCTTCTAGGCCTGGCAGCCACTCCCAGCAGTAAGTATGAAGCCACTCTATGTTCACTAAATAACATACTGGTCCATAGTCTTAGACAGCAGGGTGTCTGTCTCTCATTCGTACTCCCAAAACCTCAAAAATCACCCCTCAGAACATCCACATTTTTTTTGTGAGGAATTTCTTAAAATATAATATATTTGAAGCATAAAAATATAAATGAATTGTTTGTTTTTTTACCTCAATGTAATTCCCGTACCATATTTTGCCTTATTTCAATAAGTAAAAGAATGTTTATGCTTGTAATCTGAGTAGAATTATATTGTGCTCTCTCGCGAGTCACAATTAATAGCAAGTATCAGATCATTCACAGGGTATAACACTTAGATTTCAGGCTAGGAGCCCAAAAAGGTCTTTTGATGAAAATTAGTGGTCATTATTATTATTGTTATTATTGTTAACTACTATTATTCCTACAGGAGCGATGCCGAAAGTGAACCTTCAGAAGACGCCGAGTCTGCAGAGCCCGGCGCAGATCGCGCTGGGTCTGCAGAAGAGGCGGAGCTCAACGCGATCCATCAAGAGGAGGAAGTTTGACGATGAGCTGGTCGAAAGTAGTCTCATCAAGTCCGATAGAGGGCGCCTCAAGGGGCCCGACATAAAACTTGAGCCGATCATCCCGCAAGAGCCCACTGCGGTTCCCCAACCTCCACCAGAGAAGAAAAAAGTACAGGTGGCAGAGAAAAAGGTAAGAAAAAATGTTGGTCTTGAGTGCATTGAAACAGTGCCACAGCCAGAAAGGTGTCAGGGTATCGTTTGTAACCCCAAAACTCAAAAATTAGGCAACAGGGCAACACATATTGTTTGAGGAAATTCTGCAAGAGCCCACTGCGGTTCCCCAACCTCCGCCAGAGAAGAAAAAAGTACAGGTTGCAGAGAAAAGGGTAGGTTGGAACTCTTCCTGGGCTCAGAAGAATGCATGTATGTTGGTCTTAAATACATTAAAACAGGGCCACAGCCAGAAAAGTGTCTGGGTATTCTATTCAACACTAAATAATTCGGCATTAGGGCAACAAATATGTATTTTTTGAGGAATTTCTAAAAATGTCAATTTTGAGCCAATAATGGAATGTATTCAACCAGTTATCAGAACATTTTGCATTTTGAAGTAAGTACATAATATGTATGTCTGCTATTATCATCTAAATATTTTGTCGTCTTTCTCTCTGTTTTTCATAACATCCTCAAGAAAAATGCATATCGAAGAATTTGAGGTTTTATAGATGAATATTTTGATCTGTAATAAAATGGTCTTTTTGTCACTTTCAGCCTCCAAAAACTTCCACAAAAAGGAGCAAAAAACAAAAGGTGAGTAACAATCAAAAGGGTTAATTATAAGCTAGGGGTGTGATTGATATGAGAAGAAGCGATTAATCAGAAAGAATATTGTGTCATATGTTATGTCAATTAATCGCTAAAATAATCACCAGGCTTTGTTATTACTTTTTTGCCATTTTTAGCCAACACTGGTAAGAACTTTGAATAGAAACTCGAGTCTTCACTCAAAAAATAATGAGAAAATTTTAATTGCTTTATTTTAGAATCATTGCATATTATGATGAATATAAGGATAATTGCAACAAAAATAGGATGTGATACATATAAAAATGATAAATATTTAATGTTTCGTGCTGTGCTCCAAAATATAATCAAATATATTGGAATCAAAAGAAATAATGTCAGTAATGAAATTTGGAAAAAAATGTATTATTTTAATTAGCCACCCTCAACGTCCAGTTTAAGGTGGCTGTAAACGTTTCCGGTGGAGAGCAGACTTTCCCTCAAATAATGGCTGATTTCTCATTATTTGTACACTAAACCCCTAGCAAACTATATATTTTTAGAAAGCTGAGATTCTAAGGAACACATAGGATATGGATAGGTTTTATATGCTCCAAACATTTTGAAGAAATTGGGGTCAAAACTTTGACTAATCAATTTTCAGTATCTATGTCACGGCTGACGCAAATCTAAGAGCAGGATCTAAGATAATAACCTGATTTTTTAAAACATTGAAAAAACCCTTTGTCTCTA
The DNA here is from genome assembly GCA_963942565.1 of Maea johnstoni. Lineage (NCBI taxonomy): Eukaryota > Metazoa > Annelida > Polychaeta > Spionida > Magelonidae > Maea > Maea johnstoni. The sequence goes on from OZ012699.1 coordinate 1,112,410, forward strand.
CAAATCTAGACAAGGGTTTTGTAAAATATGGCCCCTAACTTTTTTTATGGCCATTTATCTAACAACATTTTAGGAAAAAAATGCTTTTTTGGTTTCTTGATTTTTGACTCACTATAAAAAATTAACCAGATAAGATATTGCAATATCCCCGTCTAGATTTGTAGAGAACATGTTTTAGAATCTATATACAAAGTTTGAAGCTAATTGATTAAGATTTGTGTCTAAATTCACGTCAGCCGTGAGAGTAAAACTATAGAAATCTAAGCTGAGAAAATGGCAGTTTTGCGTTTTACACAATAATTGTAACTGTGCAATAACTTGCTACTACTTTAATGTGTTTATTTTAGTCCAAGTGGAAAGATAAAGTAACCTTCCATTGTATTTCACAACTGTCAACATTTTTTTCCTCTGAATTACCTCAAAAATAAGTATAAATAAGCACATTTCTGCTACTGCCTGTAGCCTGTCAAAATAGTTGGTATGCTAATTTTGAGTCCCTTCCATATATGGGCATCATGTGACCTCACCCTGGAATCTTGTTTGCATGCTAATGTAATCCATCATAGTTCTAGATTTCTTAATCATTCAAAGAACTGTGCCATCAAAATCAATTTTCGGCTATCTAGTTTGTTATGCTAGCAGCCTATTTGACTGCAAGTTTACTGATTTTGCAAATAAAAGCTTGAAATACCTTATCATTTATCTAAAATAAGCATTTTGCAGGGCCAAAAGCTTAATACTTTGAAGCTATCACAAGCATAGTTTTCTAACAAAGTGGCTTGTTTTTGTTCATATTTTTGGGCCTTATTCGTTGAAGGGGATATGTACCTCTTTCAATATTCCACTTGGTACCTGAGTAAATCAATCTATCTGTTTATGTGGGTGCTGCTATTGAGAACAACTTAATGCTATCTTGGATTAAGAAAAGAATGGATATGTAACGAGAGACCAATTACTATATGCCCTATAGTCCTCATGCCAGGACCACCAGATAAGGCAGCAGGGCGAGGTCACGTGGGAACAAGGACCAATCAGGGCTCTTGCATCGATTACATTACAGAGAAACCTTATCTCCACCACCTGCTGGGGGTGCCCAGAGCACCTATTAGCGACTATTAGTTGACACTGGTTGAGGCTAGCATGTTCAGGTTGACCGGCTGGTTTCCATTCCATGTGTTTGGTCTTCTAAGATGCTATGGAGTCATGAAGTAAAATAATTTCACAAATCTATTTTGCTGTATCTGCTTCTACTCTAGAGACAATCCAGTGATCCAAGGTGAATAATCCTGAATCAGATAGCTGCATAGTTTCTTAGATGAGCAACTTATGATCCAAGATAGTTTACAGAAGAATGGGCACTTTCCTTAAGGTCCCATACAATATATTCCTGTGTCTTTACTGCTTGAAGTGCTCAGGGCAAATGACCTGTTCTACCCAAACAGCAGTAAGCCCAATTGTTTGGTACTTCCTCTCAACTCCCAAAACCCTTGAGGGGATTATGTGTGACACTACACACTGAGCGGAGACCTGAGGGGATTATGTCCAATTGACACAACACAGATACCTGTATCTATTTCCACAGAAATGAAGCCACAGTGCTAATCAATCACCTAACCCAATTGTTCACCTGTAATTCCAATCTTTTTTGTTTCTCTAACTGACTGACAACATTGTTGTGAAAAATAAAATCCAGGCTTCAATTAGTTGATAGCTGAATTATATGGATGTAATTGTACTTATATGGGTGTGATTGTCCCATTTTAGTATTGTTAATTACCCAAAGAGCGTGGAGTGTCTGTTCAAGATGGAGGTATGAGAAGGAATTACTCAGCATGCAAAGCCCAAGTTTTCCCATCAAATACACACATTGTATTACCTGTTGCCCAAAAACTGGTATGTTTCCTGTTTTTCTCAGACAGTCGGAGCCACATTTTGATTAAGACTAACCCCCAATACACTATTTTTGAATTAATCAAAACATCATTATCTGTGATGCCATTCCATTTCCTGCCTCATCTTCACTTGGCAGGTGGGAGGGGCTTATCAGCTAATTAGTCACATGACCAAAACATTGCAGCATGGCTCTCTGATTCTCAGCTGTCACACAAACAAATTTCACAATTCATGGAGTTTGGAGTGGGGTAGAGGTATGGAGTTTTTTTCATATGGAGGGTAAGACCCGGTTCATTAACATAATAGATATATCTCAAAATAGGCCTACCCTGAGGACGAAACGTTTACGGCCACCTTAAGCCAAATTGAAGTCTAAATATTGTTATCCTTATATTCTTATCAAACAAGGCTTAGGCTTCAGTGTTATTAGTAATATAAGTCATCAGCATTTTTGATTCCGATCTGTTTAAAGTGATTCATTACTTCAGTCTCTTAAAGATGCTATGTGTAAAAACATTTTAGAGCTATTATACATCTCATTGAAATAGAACAATTTAATCATTATCAGTTACCGGAAAATAGTTTTATTTTATACGGTACATATACAGTTTATTCCATGATGGGTTTGTTCTACAGAGTTCATTTGGATCGGCAGCCACCAAGGATCTGGGTCGCTGGAAACCTCAGGACGACCTGGCTCTCGTTACAGCTATACAACAGGTAACAGGGTCTTAGCCAGGATTTAGAAAGTGGGTGCCCAAAATTGGCACTTGTAAAATCTTTGGGCGTCCTAATTTTCAAGGGAACCACCAATATACTCAGATTACAACATGTACAACATGTATTTACAAATTAAAATAAGGCATAATGTCCATATACTGTGCCGTAGGTATTATATTGAGAAGAGAAAAAATTCAATTATATGCTACAAATTGACATTTTAAGAAATTACTCTGAAATTTTTTGGGGGTGTCCTGAAGGGTAATTTTTGAAGGTTTGGGTGTCCAAAAGGCGCCCAGACGCCCTGCTGGCTAAGACTATGACAGGTAACTACTTCATCACATTCTAGGCCATGATCTTAGCCAGCAGGGCATCTGGGTGTCTTTTTGGACACACAAACCCTTAAAAAGCACCCCTCATGACACCCAATTTTGTTTAGAACAAGCATCATACATCAAATGAAAGCTAAGAATCTCAGGATTCAGAAACTGTGTGATGGCGGAACCAAAAAATTGTACAACATGAGATAACGCATCGTTTCCAAGGCAAACTTTTTGTTCTTACATAGTAGCTGTATTGATGGCTATATTTAGCAACTTAGTGAAAACTCACCTAATTATTAGAATTATAGGAAAACACGTTTGATTATACATCATTTTGTTTTTAAAGGGGTTGTTCTTAATCAGCCTTCTCTTTATTCTATAAAGTTTCTCTGTTGTGATTTCAGACGAATGACTTGACGGCTGTTCATCTTGGCGTGAAATTCTCCTGTAAATTCACACTGAAGGAAATTCAGGAGCGTTGGTATGCACTTCTATACGACCCGATAATATCAAAGTAAGTTCACAATTGATATTTGATATACAGGTGAACTTGGTTATGACGGACTCAATGGGCCAGGAAAATTGGTCCGTCATATGCAAAATCCGTCCTATACACATGACGAATACTTGATATGCATCGGACTGGGACCAAGCATATCGTCCGTCATATGCAAAAAATTGTCGTACAGTGGTCCGTCATATCCAAGTTCACCTGTAGCGCCCTTTCCACCTATAATGTTCAAAACTGCTTCAATTGGGATGGTTCTGTAAAAAACTAGGCTAGATTTCTAGGCTATCAAGTATTTTTTCTGTCAAGTTTTCCTGTTACGAGGCACCTAAAAGCTTAGGTGACCATGGTAGCCAATTTAGTTTACATTTATCTCACCAGAGGAATAGAGTACTATGTTTGAGTATGGCCAGATAAGACCATGAAGTGCCATCTATTTGTCATATCTGGTACTACACCACACTGCATAGTCAACTCAGAAGGGAATGGTAGTTTTTCAGGTCAATGTAAATTGTAAAAACTAGCACCTGCATTGATGCTGTTCTTAACACTTGTTTAGGGCACCTTGGCTTGGTATTAGATATTAGCAAGAAGTACTTGGATTTAACATTAGTTGATATTTAGGGTGCCACATGTGTTTATTTGTGTTTTAACGCATGAGTAGTAATTAAATATCGTTCAGTTCAGGCTACAGTCAATTAAGTACATTACATTACATTAAAAGAAAAAAATTCTTTTATAACCTCAGGCTACAGTCAAGATTATATTACATTTAAAAGATAGCAATATCAGGTGAGATTATTTTAAGATTAATGATCCGCATGCCTACTTGAAATATTTGAGGGTATAGCCAATTTTCTTTGATTTTTTGGTCATTTCCTTTATTTTTGTAGGTTGGCAGTTGATGCAATGAGGACCCTGCACCCTGATGTTGCCGCGGCCGTACAGGCTCGGGTGCTATTCAGCAGAGCTGAGGAAGAAATACTAGAAAAAGTGTCATCTGTAAGTTTTGGCTCGGGTACTGAAGATCTGGTTAATTTGCCGTGTCCATACTTATAGTCTATAGCCTTCATCAAAATTTTCCGAACCTTTATTTTTCAATCATGATGTGGTGATGACCCTTTAACCCTGCTCTTGCTAACACCGGATATATCCGGTGATACATATCTTGCCTGTGTGACCAACACCGGATATATCCGGTCTTTGGGCACCCTTGCACTTAGCAAAATAAAAACTACATGGGCCGATTAAGGAGTATTGAATTATACTAGATATCAAGGTTTTACCTTTTACTATGTTTCTATTTCAGTTTGTGAAGCACATTATTGAAACAGTAATAGAAATCTATGAAATCTTTCTGATTTGGTGGGTAGACCCACAATATCCCTGGTCCCAGGGGATAGGTACTCCCATATGGGGGTCTAGCATGACAAGGGTTAATGTTGTAATTTTGCCGATCTGAAGCTTTTCAGAGATTTCCTAATCTTAATGTACCGATATCGTCTGATAAGTAAATATCGACAAATTAAAATCATCGGTGAATTAACAGGATTTACAGTATTTTGGAACTTCACTCATTTCGATCCAATGTACGGCCGGCCCATGGTCTTAACCAGCAGGGTGTCGGGGCATTGCTTGAACCCTCAAAAATTACTAATTGGGACACCTAAGTTTTCTATAATTGCCCATTTTGAGCCAATATGCAATAACTTGATATTTACAAGTCATTGTAATTCCCACGAATTTGATGAGGTTTTTATGGCTTATTCTAAATAAGTAAATACTTACAGTAGTTATCTGAATAAATTGGGAGTTCCGAAAACTTAACAGTTGCCACATTTGGGCATCCAGTTTCTAAATCATTGCTATGACCCTGTTGGCCACTGAATAAAATTCAGGGAAGGTAATATTTAAGAACAGGAGAAGTTATCACCGACCACTATCATTATAAGGCTGAAATGTAAACAGTTATATAGGTACTGTAGAATAGGAAATTAATCCAAAGTGCAAATTAACCAAATTTGTGATTTCAGACTTTTCCGAGATCTTTTATTCCGAAAAGCCAATATGGAAGGTTAATATTCTAATGACAGGAATAATACATCCAACTTTCACTGACCCCACTCGGAAAAGTTCGGCCACCTGGATTAATTTCCTATTCTACAGTAATAATTATAAAGAATAGTGCTTAGGAATAATACCACATCATCACTCACAATTTTATACTGTGGTTTGCTTGGTGACAACAATAGTTGCATTCTTGGAATTAAGATACCTGACTATCCACTTGGTAGTTTTTCCGAAAAATATACACTATTTAATATTTATTTCAAGCTTAATTGTTTATTTCAGACTTAATCAGAGTTAGCCTTTGAGAAATAGAAATTGCAATTAGTTTCAATCTAATAGTAGAAATACCTTGATACATACTTTGCAAGATCCCTCTTGATAAATATAGTCTTACCGTACATCACCGTTTTATCTTCCAGACAAGTCAGCCGACAACGGATACATTCATTGAACTTCTCAACAAGCAGTCAGATGTATTCTACCCCTCAAGGACGGGAAAAAGTCTGCAGAATCACTGGCTCTTAATGAAGCAATATCATCTTTTACCTGACCAATCAGGTGAGCTTTTTTCTGTTAACCCATAAATGTTCATGGCTTACTCTTGAAATTGTCGGGACCTGACTTGATGGCCATGTGGACTAAGGCGTTGCCACTGTCCTGCCTGTCTTTTGGACAGGCAGCTTCCTAAAAACCTCCTTTTTGCACAGGCAAATTTTTTTATAAAGAATTTTTAATTTTGACTTTCTGGGGGTAATAATCAAATATTTTCTAACAACTGTCTTTCGGGACATAGCTGAAGTGTAAATTGGGCATAATACAACAGAAAAAGTGACGCAAAATGAAATTCTTGAAATTGTCGTCATCTTTCACAGGCCATATGATTCTACGAGTTTGTGATTTTATTTTTTTCCAGTACAACCCATGCCTCGAGGGGACCATGTGCTTAACTTCTCCGATGCTGAGGATATGATCAACGATGACGAACTCAAAGACGGGAGGGACGAAACACTGGAACATGGTTAGTGTCAAATTAGCCTATGAAAGAATAGGATTGCACAATTAATTAATATCTGTAATAAGGATAGCCAGGAAAATTTCTCAAGTTGCCACTTCCTAATAACGAACCAATGATAATAATAATAATATCCAACAGTTAAAATGAAATGCTATGCTTCGCATATTTAGCGACTTATAGTAGAGCAGCAGAACCCCCAAAAGTGCTCTATTTTTCGAGTAACCCAAACTGGCAATGGCACACAACCATTCATGGTCTAAGTAGTTGATATGTATCTGAAATTTATAAAACTGCATGTTGACAAGCTGGCAATTGGTGGCGAGCTGAGAAATTTGACATCCTTTAGGGATACTGTTAAAAATGCCAAATCACCAAAAAAGAGTCAAACATGGGGTGGGGGGTAGGCAAATCAAACATATAATTTAAACTATGTAAGTAATCTTGACAAATGACCCCTCGTCGGAATTGTCATTAATCAGACTTTTTATTGGTAGCATGTGAGTTGGACAATTTGACCTTGAACTCAAGGTCAAGGTCAAATCACGCTAATATTCAGATCAAAACGCAAAACTAGAATCCAAATTACATGAAAAAGCCATTTGCCAGCTTGTCAACATGCATTTTCATACACCTCAGATATATAGCTTCATGAAAAACCATGAGGACATGTGTGCCATTGCCAGTTTGGGTCGACCCCTAAAATGGGGTCCCTGCTGCTCTACTATTAGCAATATAGTTCTGTTACAATTTGTAGATATTGACAGAAATAAAGGAAATATTTTACCCTGGTCCCTTGAATCTACCTTATCTACTCAGTCAGACCGCGACCCTTCCTATGTTTAATTGATAAATATTTTGAAATTAACTGAAGAACCATGTGATAGCTAATCAGTATAGATTTTTATAGGGTATTGATTTAGCTAATAGTCCCTGGAATCTACCTTTTTTACTCAGTCAAATATTGACCTACCCTATGTTAAATCATAAATACAGAAGAACTTGGATATGACGGACCACTGAACGACAGAATTTTGCATATGACGCACGATATGCTTGGTCCCAGACCGATGCATATCAAGTATTCGTCATATGTATACGACAGATTTTGCATATGACGGACCACTTTTCCTGGTCCCATTGAGTCTGTCATATCCAAGTTCACCTGTATTTTGAAATTAACTGAAGAACTGTGTGATAGCGAATCAGAGGAGATTTTATATAGGGTATATATTTTAGCTAATACATTTATTTGAGAATTATTAAAGCCCTGATATGGCCGTACATAACAGAATAGATCCTAGTGTATCAGTTGAGATAGTGTTTACTGCTCATTTAGTTCTATTTTTCGTCGCTAGGTGTCACCTTTTCTTATTATTATTGTTTGCCAGTTTTGTTATTGATAAATCTGTAAAATAGAGGCAACCATCGATTATAGTCAATGATCGGCCCAACACTATTAGATCTATTCCTAAAATGCTGGTATGTGTGATATCTTATAATTCTACTTTCAGAGCTATCCATTTCTGACCGGCGTCAGAAGAGAGAAATCCGTCATCTAGAACAAGAGCTTCCAAAGTGGCAAGTTCTAGTCGATAGTGTCACAGGTAGGTGCTTAAAACGAACATTTGACGATATCCCTCCCAATAATATGCCCTGATGGCCGAGTGGTCTAAGGCATTGCCACTGACTGCTAGCTGGGTCATTCTATGCCAACTCGCTCACTTTTTTCGCGGCCCATCTCTGATTTTGATGAAATTTGTCAGCCCCATAGAGAGACTAATACTCACCAAGTTTCAGCTTATTATCATCACTATTAATGAAACTATATCACTTCAAAGATTTCTGAAATTTTTCAATTTTATCTGACTCTGAGACTTAAAGTATAGGTTAACTGATTTAAAAAAATTTGGTATCATTAGAAAGAGGAGATAATTCCCTTTCCAATGATATGTTAAACAATGATCTTTATTGACATTTGACCTTTCAAGGTCATTTTGTGTGGTGTTGACCTTTGACCTACATTTTCAGAAGGTACACCACCTTCAAATTTCATGAATTATTTTTTTGGAGGTACCAGGTGATATGAGGAAAAGACTCGTGAAATTTGGTTGTTGGGATTTGATAATTTACCTACTATTTTACCAAATGATTGTGCTGAAAAAATTGTTCACAAAAAACTTTATTTTCATGCCTTTTCTATTTTAGGAATAAGTCCACCAGACTTTGATAACCAGACATTAGCAGTGTTAAGAGGACGCCTGGTGCGCTATTTAATGAGGTCACGAGAGGTGAGTATTCTTTAATAGGATGGGCACTGGTACTCTTTACAATACTAAATAACGATATTGAATGGAAAAAAGTATTGTATCCAAAAAGTTGAGTATCATATTGTAACGATTAAGCTTTATAATATATAGAATTGACTTAATTGCTAACTGGATGTTGCCGCACAAAGACAGTTTGGGATTTATTACAATCATATCTTGCTAACAATTTTTGTCTTTGTGCAATCAATTTGATTTATTTTGTTCCTTTGTCTGAGTTTTAGCGAGGGTTAAGAAACGATTAGGTGCCCCAAATTGGAAGTTGTAAAGTTTTGGGGCATTCTATTTTTAAGGGAAATCACAATATATTTCGATAACAACCATGGACAAGTTTTAACTTATTGGAATAAGGCATAATATCCTTATATAATGTCATAGGAGGCATATTGGGGCGTAGAAAAATAAAATATATTCTTGAAATTGACATTTTAAGGAATAATTCACAAAAAGAATTTGATAGTTCTTACAGGTGCTATTTGAGGGTTTGGGTGTCTTAATGATGCCCAGATGCCCTGCTGGCTAAGACTATGGTCTTTATCCTTTCTCATGACATTGCTTTAGATCTAAAAGGAACATAAAAAAATGAAGTTGATGATAAATGATAGGAATCGACTTGGATTTTCATGACCGACCACAGGTTGGGTACAACCGATCGATGATCGATCATAATCGGTTGCACACGCTTTCATCCCAGCAGTACTTATTAGCTATTTCCGCGCTAAGTAAGTAATATTTCGGACATTTTCTGGTACTGTTTTTGGCGAAAAAATTAGTCAAAATATGTGCTGTATATTTCGATCATAATTGATGCCAAACTTTGGGATTGATTAATCGAAATCGAAATCCTTTCGATCTGATGATCAATTATCATTGATCATCGGATTATCACTATTGATGATTATTTTCAAGATTTTTTTGTGTTCTCACTACGTGAGTGCACACTTACATTTTGTTCACCCTGGCTCAATGTCGTATCTCCCCGAATTCGTTTCGCTGTCCTAAGTACCATTTTACTTATTACAAGTGCCATTACCCTTTCATCTTCCACGGCACCGCGACATTCAAAATGACGTTTTTGTACAGTTTTTTTAATTATTTTTGTTCACTTACCGGTTTTGTTTTGGCTTCCGATATTCTTTTCTGTTGTTCGTTTTTTTGTTTATGTGGCTTATAGTCACGTAGTTTGGCAGACTTATTTGCCGCATGCTTTCATCTTTATCAGCGGCATCCATCTTTTGGCTCCCGATGCTCAGTTCGCCGGTTTCTTATTTGGTGTCATCTGTATGTGCCGCGGCTTAAGCCGCGGTACCTATTTGTCTGAATCGGTCGTCCGGTCGTTTTTCGAACGATTGATATTTCTTTATTCCTGACATCCTAAATTCAATAAACATAATAATTAGACTAAATTGATGTCAGGGAATAAGAATATCAACTTCGTTTTTCAAAATTAATTTATTTTGTTGCTGAAACGATCGTTGTAAAACAAGTGCCAAGGAAATTGCTTCGCACGTGTTTAGATCCGCCATTTTAAAAACGGCAGATTTTGCGGTCTCCTCTCTGCACTTTAAACGATACAAATAAATACTTCCCGTGGTTGGATCGTAATGAATAAAACATTTCCTGAAAGCCAAGACACATATCATCTAACAATGTCAATTTTATATTTGTTTATTCGGCGATTGATATAATAGAGTCATGATTCGAAATAGGTGCATTGCTTACGGCCTACCGATTTCGAAATCGAATTTGCCGTAAACAGTCCACTACAAATTCTCTTTGCGATCATGTTCAGAAAAGAACAAAAATGTTGATAAGAGAAGAACACACCAGCTGACGCTGACAGCGTTCTTTCTTGTTAATTATATGGTTCATTAACTGAATTCGTTCAATCAAGGTGTGATTTTCAATCAAATGCTTTAATCTTTTATAGATCACGCTGGGACGCGCCACAAAAGACAATCAGATAGATGTGGATCTGTCTCTCGAGGGTCCGGCATGGAAGATCTCTCGGAGACAGGGGGTCATCAAGCTACGCAATAACGGCGACTTCTTCATAGCAAACGAAGGAAAACGCCCGATTTACATCGACGGAAAGCCGGTCCTCTCTGGGAACAAACAGAAGCTCAATAATAATTCTGTTGTAGAGGTGGGTACACTATGAGGATTGTAAAAAGTGACCAGTACCGTATTACCCCACATACAACCCGCACCCCCTAGATAATATGCACCCCCTCCCAAAGTCCTTTTCTATATGTAAAATACAATTCCCCGTTTATTATACGCAGGGGGAGTTGGCCGGCCATTAAGTGCAGAGAGTTATATGTCTGCCCTGGTCTGTGATGGTAAATTGTAATTGATACTGACTGGTGGTGCCCATTTGTTGACTTCACTCGTCAAAAGCCGAGATGAGGGCAGACACCAGCTCATACCAACTCTGCTCTCCTTGCTAATATCCCTATCAATTTCAATTCACCCTCATTGTCCCCTTTCATCCCCTAATATTAATGCAATTAAAATCCAAACATGGATAGATTTGCCGTCCTTTCCTCCTGGGGGTACTTAGATGGTGACAATAAGATAACAACTAACGGGTGTTTTTAATTTACCGATCACAAGTGTTCACGATAGGTAAATTAAGACCCAGTAAATTCGGGAAAATTGGATGTTATAAAGTTCTGGTTCTTGTACCCGTTGATAACACGCACCCCTCCTTAACATTAGTGCTGCGCGTGTATAAAAATGCGTGTTGTATGCGGGGTAATAGGGTATACAAATATGACGCTCCGTATGACAATACTCACAAGAGGTAGACAATCATGTTAGGCACCCATCGGGGATGTCATATTTGTTTTATAGTACCAAACAACCCCTACGGTAATTGAGTGTGAACTAGAGTGCCACATTAAACTGTAATTAAGGCCAAAAGCTCTCTGGCAGAGCAACATCTAAGCAGCAAGTTTACAGCCTGCACGCTGACCTACTTAGACCTACTTTCGTTTAAGCTCCCTCAAACGAGGGAGCTTTAAGGTTTAAGCTCCCTTGTTTTAGGAATTGAGTTCTATAACAGATTTGGGCCATCTCTCTAAACCAATCAGAATACAGTATCTTCAAGTGAGGTATAATAATGATAAGGTTTAACACATTCAATCCTGCAATAATAAAAATAGAAATAGATATTTGGATAACTGATATAATAAAGCTGATCTATATGAAAAAAATGTCTTCTCATCTTTAAAGCAATTTTCATTTCTTTTTATTTTTCAGATATCATGTTTACGTTTTATCTTCTTGATAAACCAAGATCTCATCAATGTGATACGGGCAGAGGCACAGAAAATGGTGACATAAAATAAGGCAGAGCTAGACATCATCGTCCAAGCCCCTAAGGTGTAGCCAAGGGTCGCCTCAGATGTGGTTACAAGAACTGTGTGATCACCATGGTATTGTTGTCCAACCGGAGGTCCTCATTCAAGTCATGTGACCAATACATGCAATCTGGAACACTGGTAGACAGACCAATCAGAGGTCTCCCTTTGTGTCGCTACTGACTGCTCGCTGTCTCTCACCACTGCTTGGGTTCAAATCCCGGCCGAGGCATGTGAGAAAGTTGCCAGAGACTTGGGGTTAGGTGTTGGTTTTCGAAGGGTACTCTGGTTTCCTCCAACAGTTACAACTGGCTTGTCAAGACTTAGCCTAAGCGTGACTAGCCAATTGTAACTAGTGGAGGAAAACGGAGTGACCGGGAAACACCACCACCTAATCTCAAGTCACTGGCAAGTTTCGTACATGCCCCGGGTGGGATTCGAACCTGGACAGTGGTGAGAGACAGCGAGCAGTCAGTGGCAGGGCCTCGGACCACTCGTCCATCAGGGCAGGACCTAAACTGCACCTGACCACTAACTGACAATGAAGGGCCAAGCTTACTTAATTGTATCCCTGAAAATCTTTAGTGTTGGTTTATATCACCGATAAAACATTATTTGAGAAAAATCTCTCTATTCTCTATTCAATAGGAAACCCTTTGATATTAATTTCCAGGGCCACATAATTCAGTCAATGATACTCTTTCTAAGACAGAGTAGTCCTCGGCCTGTGATTGTATTTTTGTTGTGTATGTTTTCTATGTAAATCATGAATAAATCCATTATTCAACATATCCATTTAGTCTTTAAGTTTTGACTAGCTTTAAAGAATGTGTGTACAAATCATTCCTGCTAATCAAAAGAATGAGACAATCTTTAAAAAGTTTAAGATGTTGCCAAACGTAAACAAACAATATTTCTAGGCAAAGACTAAGCTATGATCATATTTTGCATTGGCAACAAAACTACTGGTAACAAGGACTAAATTTAATGATACTGACAAATATAATTTGGCCTCAATTTTGTAAGAAATGAATTGTATTGCCTTGCAAACCCTATTGTAGGAATTGACCACGGGTGGTAAGTGGTTGTGGCCATACAGTGCCCGGCCCAGTCAGCAGCCAAATCCAAGCCCGTAGTATGTTTACATATAAGGCCTAAAAAAATTAATTGTTTGTTTCCTGTAACGGTCCGAAAAAAGATAGGGTAGGTAGGTCGGTAAAAAACTTTTTTTTGCATTATTTTTTTGGTCAAAAATGTGTGTTTTATGCATGTTTTACGTTGATTGGGAGTTGGATGGACGATAAAAACTTTAGGGTAGGGATTTTTTTGAATAAAAACTTGTTATGGTAGGGTTACAGGAAACAAACAACTTTTTATAGGCCTAACCATCAGAGGGGGGAGAATGGAACAGCCACTTCGCAGAGCAGTTCATTATCATAAAATATATCACACCCAAAAAAGGTTGGACACTTGGCAACAAGTAAGGAAAATAATAACTTAAAAAGCATTTTAAATGACAAGAACTGTTTATTTACAAATTCTTTGATATGGTAGCTATGTAAACATATCAATCACACCTTTCCACTAGCTTAAGATTCTTAGTGAAGCCCCCTTGCACATTTCACACATCTTTGGAATGAACATTTTCATGCCTATACTAATGGTTTTCATCAATTGCTATTACTGAAATTATCTACTTGTGTCACTTTCTTTTACAGACATGACACTATTAACTATATTGCAGGATGGTATTACTCTTGTTCATGTAGACATTTGGTGCAAACAACAATTATCCATTATGCTGCTGGTGGCTAACTTTCCCAATACAAAAAGATGCGAAAAAGCTGCAATTACTTGGTTATTAAGAATAATTTTGCAAAATATTTAAAGGAGATCTGCTTCTGGCTGCTGTGAGCATTGATGGGTGAACTTGTCACACATGGCACTAGTTAATACAAGACAGTCCTTGCATATAGTAACTAAATGGTTTAAGGATTAATACAGCATCCTGCAGCATTACATGTTAAAAGCATTATTTAACCCATTAATGCTAAGAACAGCCTAAATCAGCCTGACAATTTGGATGAAATATCGTAGGCAAAACCTAGGTTTGGAAAATATACGTTATTTAGAAGGCCAACAGCAACTAATCTTAAAGTATTTTGTTAAGTCATTCATAATTTCCTAGTTACTGTCAAAAGTATCAAAGAACAAGAGGCCAATTTCTAGGACCTTAAAAGCATTAATGGGTTAAAGTGTTGCATTTGATAGGTGAGGTAAAGTACACAATTCAGATTTTCTGTTACACTAAACCATTCAATTGCTGAGACTACTTTTGTTCAAAGCACCGGGATGCAAAGATTTTTGAAACCATTGAAACCCTGTCATGTTGGTATTCATTGGATAGCTCTCGCTGAGCACTCTTGGATGTGTACCCATGTGGCAGGGTTTCAGTCATTTTTCCTTTTTTTTGGCATATTTTGTATTGGCCACATTAACCACCAACAGTATAAGGGCTAAAAGGTGAGGTATGAAAAGTACATAATTCAATTTCTCTGTACACAATTCAGTCTTTGTTCTATAGGTCACTTGTCTCTCCTTTATCATCCAATGAAAATGGTTCGGTCGCGTAATCCTGGTACTCCTCCAAAATGGCGCGGTGGACCTGTTCCTCCCCCATCACCAATACTTCCTCCACCAGACCGTACTCCAAGTGACGACGTTTCACGTACGGGTAGACTCTCATCGCATCGTCACAGGGTAGTTCCTGAGGAACTTGGACCTGCTCCTTTGCATGATTCCAGTTACTTGACCTACATTTAAAAGTCCGAAATTTTTGCCGTAAGAAATCCAGCGTTTTGTGGGGCGACGGTAGCCATAGTGATGACAGGGGGCGGAGATGTAGTGGATAAAATGTATCTTTTTTGAAGTATGAAGTCAAGCTTGGAAATTCATGGTTCCATATATGGGTGTCGTTTTCTTTGTAATAAATGACGTCAATGAAAGGCCATTTCCAAGGTCTACTTCCAGCCCAGGGACTGCCTGACGCGAAGAACTTGAATTTGTGGTATTTGATATCCAGAAATGCCTGTAGTTTTTCCGAGTTATTTTCAGTCCAGTATTCTTTAGGTAGACCGAGAAACTGTGGCCCGAGCACAGGACCGAGTTTGATGATTTGTTCGAGTTTTAGATTATCATGGAAACTCTGCATGCCATAGGTCCCATCAGCTGTCAGTTGTTTCATGACCTTTTCGACCTTGACCCGATCGTCAATTTTGACCACAATGTCAAGGTCGTCGTCCCAGGGTATAAGGTCATGACTTATATAGGACCCGAGGAGAGTACCAGCCCAGAGAGAGAAAGTGATCCCGTTTGCCACAAATGCATCCGATAACACTCGTAAAACCTTGATGACCTCTGTGTGTTGTCGCCTTGACAACGCCCTTGGCAACCGCTCGCTAAAGCCCAAAGTTGATCCCTGTTTCAGCGGCGGTAGGTTGTTATATTTCGTCCACCAATCATCCTGTCCGCTTGCGTCAACAAATTCTTTAAAATCGTCATCGTTTATAAATGCGTAATTATCATCCTCGTGTGTGACGTGCGTGTAGTCGCGATTTTGCCGTGTTTCCAGGGTGTTTTCGTCGTCGGAGAAGTATTCGTTCCACAGGAAGTAGAGGATGAGGCTGTTCTGTACGATGACGAAGACAAGAAGGACATGCCGCAACTTGATACGCTTCATAAGTGCCTCACACATCAAACCTGCTGGCAACCCGCAAACCTGGAAAGAATATGAATAATTATAACAAGAATAGTTATCATAATAAAAATGTTGATAATGATAATGATGATAATGATGATTGAATAATAATGATAATAATGATAATGATAATAATAATAATGATAATGACACTGATAATAATAATTATAATAATAATTATAATAATAATAATAATCACAATAGTACTACTTCTACTACTGCTCCTACTGCTCCTACTACTACTACTACTACTGCTCCTACTGCTCCTACTACTACTACTACTACTACTACTACTACTACTACTACTACTACTACTGCTACTACTTCTACTACTTCTACTACTACTACTACTACTACTACTACCACTACTAATAACAATAATAAAAATATTAACAATATTGATAATAATGATACCAATAATGATAATAATAATAGTAATGATAATAATATTAATAATAATAACAATGATAATAACAATGATAATAATAATGATAATAATAATAACAATAACAATAATTATAAAAATAATCAATGATGATTATAATTATCTTTATGATAATACTGATATAATAATAATGATTATAATAATAACAGTAATAATAATATTAATAATAATTGATAATGATAATAACAATAATTATTATTATGATGATAATAATAATAAAAATAATATTAATAATATTGATAATGATAATAATAATAATAATGATAATAATAAAAACGGTGAATGACGTGGAAGTAGCAGCTTGACGCAGTCCATAAGATCACTTAACCCATTCATACTAGGAGATCTCCTTGGCTAGTGTTGTCTGGAGTTTTAATATTTTTGGAAATAACTTTTGAATTAAGCATGAATTTGCTAGATATTTGAAGGAGAGTTGTGTATGATGTTGTGATAAACATCTCTCCTTCAAATATTTCCTAAAGTTTGCTTTTGTTATAGGGATATCCTCAGAGAAGTCAGGCTTTTTGGCTGTTACAGGCATGATGGGGTTAACCCATTTACACTCAGAGTGGCCATAAGAGGCCTGATGATTTTTGAAATATTTCATTTAAAAAAGTATTTTCAGTAAAACTTTTGAAAGAGAAAAAGTTGATCAGAAAGCAAACAACAACTCTTCTTCAAATGTTTTGTGAACTTTTGTTTTATTTCCAAGTTATTTTTCAAAAGTATGAAAGTAGCGGACGATACCTTTTACAGAAACTCTGAGTGTTAATGGGTTAAACATGAACTTTGTCTCTGGAGCCTGAAAAATAATTTGAATAAGTGCTAATATAGATAAGTTCTAATCTGACATTGCTCATAAGTGCAAAAGTGGATCATACAAGTATGGTCCACTTTTGATAATTGCTTACACATCAAACCTTACCCTGAACATATAATTTGAAAAAGTGTGCAGAAATTGGATATGTTTCACTTCGGAAGTTTATACATCATTGTCCCTGTACCCTGTATAAAAAATTCAAAAACTGCAAATGAATTAAATTTTACAATTTGTCATAGTTCACTCTATGGCTCGATGAGTAGAATAGATACCTGTAGACTTCCCACAAGTCTGTTAACCCTTATACTGCTAGTGGGTAATTTGGCTGAAAAATGACTGAAACCCTGGCATATGGTTACTCTTCTGAAAGTACTCAGAGCTATCCAATGAATACCAATATGACAGGGTTTAGATTTGTCTAGTCTTTGTGCTTCGGACAAGGACACAAAGCATTGGAAGGGTTAACTGGCCCTTTCCTTAGTCTCACTGAGATACCCCCCGAGTTGATTTCATTCCAGGTTTAGTTCTGTATTAATTAATTTTTGTCAAGATTTCGACTGAGATTGCATAACTTATATATAGAAACAGGAAGGTGGCAGCGCCCAAAGATACCTCCTGAGGATCGTATTTGTCCATCTTGTAAGAATGGGGTTGAAGATGAGATACATGTGTTTGCTCAGTGTCAACGTTATAATGACCTAAGGGTTTCATTTTTTCATAAGCTCAGTATGTTACTTAATGACTTCGAGAATCAGTGTGACAATCAGAAATTCATTCTGGCTATGTCAAGCACTGATCCTGAAGTCATAAAAATGGTTGGTAAATTTGTAAATGCTATATTTTCTCTCAGAGTGCGCATCTAAGTTTATGTTCGTATTCACTCTGTAAACATGTTTCAAGAACTTTATACTTGTATTCATATTTTTCAGGTTGTACATCAATATACAAATATGACATCCCTGTGTGGTGTACAACTGGAATAACTCTCAATCCTCTCTCGGGGGAGTTATTCCTGTAGTACACCACACAGGGATGTCATATTTGTTTTATTATACCGAACAACATACAAAACACAAAAGGGGAAAAATGACAAACACAAAGAACTTTAGATAAATACTCTTTTGTGAAAAAATTACAAATTATAATAACAGGGATGTCCAACTGTTGCATTGACGCATCAGAGTGCAACAGAAGCCCCAAAACGTACAACAGGAGAAATTCTTCAGTTTGACTCAGATTTTTTTCTGAAAACATGAACAAATGAGTCTAATCGATGTTTCGCTTCCTTTTTCAAATAAAATTTGTATCAGAAAACGTTTAAACTCCATTTATTGATACCACCTCTTAATCAATCTAGGTGCTTATCTATTAGCAAGACACTGAACCTTATTTGTTTGTTTGTACTTTTACTGTCTTTATTAGTTCGAGCAACTCTAACTGTGGTACCGGCCGTTGTTTAGTAAATGCTGTCTATTGGCCTCATCACAGTTAGACTCTAACTTAGAGATCCGAGCATTTATAAAATAGCATCTGCGACAAGAAAACTGGGCGCTCATGTCTATTACTTGAAACACCCCCAAAAAACAGTCACGTTCGTACCATACCTTATTTGTTTGTATAATTCTATCTTTATTTGATAAAAATCCGTTGCCTGGTGCCTGTTAGGCACAATTTTAAAGTTGAGGCGGTCAGCCTAGTGGATTTCACGTAGGCGATGGCTGAAGTTTAATATGCACGCATGCGCATCGAGCTCATTGCCCGGTAGCGGTGATTAACATGTTATTCACGGCTGCATGTTGCCGTGATTAACATGTTAATCACGAGCTGTGCAGGACAACAGCCTGTTACTAAGTAGTGAGGAAATCATGCCGATTAATCCATGGCCCTTGACCAATCAGAATCAAGAATCTTCACGTGAGGTATAATAATGACTTATAACTCTGTACTGAGTTTGTTTTGAGGTCAATAAAATCAATCAATCAATCAATCAATCATTAATTTTCTAGGGGTACTCACGTGAGCTGTGTTTGATAACTGCAACCCCTGTGTTGCCATCTATAGGCTGAATGAGACATCAACACTCCTTAACCCTTCCAATGCTATGGCTACTTTCGCCCAAACCACAAGGACGTACAGATTTTTGAAAGCCATCTAAACCCTGTCTTGTTGGTATTCATTGGATTACCCTCGCTGAATACTCTCAGATGAGTGTCAGGATTTCAGTCATATTAGAAGCTTTTTGCATCATTTTGAATTGGCCAAATGGGGGTTAATACCAAGTAAACATATAGCACTTGGTGGTGACACTGCATCTAACTCAGCCTAAGAACCAGGCTAAGGATTTAGATACTTCATTCTTAAGCTTTCTTTACATTATGCATGCTTTTATGGTCACTTAAACGAGGTCATTAAGTACTGGACATACCATGGTTCACTCTATCAGTCTATGACTAGATGCTTCACAAAACGCATGCACGAATAGTGCATAATGCAGATTGGAAACACTTTCACAGACCACAGACGTCTATAATTGAAAATATAGGCATAAAAGTGCAATAAAACGAGCATAAAACAAGTTACACACACACACACACATATATATATATATATATATATATATATATATATATATATATATATATATATATATATATATATATATATATATATATATATATATATATATATATATATATAGTAAGCAAGTATAACAGACCACTTGTCACTTATTTTATGTTCCTTTTATTGCAAATTCTTGTCCATATTTTCGATTACAGATGCCAGTGCACAGACCTCTCACTCGTACACGTCGTACTGCTTGTTAAATCTGAGAGAAAATGGTTCAAGAACCAAACTTACCGCGATAAATATATAGTTTCCGTTGCGGTTGTAGGTACTGAACTGTAGTGTGGGTGTGTATATGTGAACGAGTCGATGCAACATGATATGTAAATGACTATATGGTGTGCTCGAGGGCAGAGTTCAGGAGAAGGATTTGGGGTCGAAAAAGATAACAGGTCAAGAAGATAAACAAGGCTACATGGTAAATGATTAACTTAATTTAATTAGATTAACCCTTTAGCTGCTGGTGGCTAATTTGGCCAATACAAAATGATGCAAAAAATGCATATCAAAAATGAGTGAAACTCAATGGGAAATGACGATTGAATTGCCTGGAAAACAAAGAAAGAGAGAAAAATAGTATCAATTATGTATAATAAAGACTTTTTTTATATATACTTGATACCATTTTTCTCTCTTTCTTTGAAACAACCTAGCCACACTTAGGTTTTAGTAATGGTTCCGTGAGATAGCTAGTGTTTTCAAAAGAAAGTTAATATCCTATCAATCATATTAATTCTCAAGAAAAGAACAAGGCCTGTGGAAAGTGCACGAAGAGTTTAACCTTGTCAATAAAGCAAAACTTTGTGAGAGCTTTCAGATGCAGATTATTAATCTGTGGGAACAGATAGGAGGATGGTGATGAGATGCTAGGCTGGCTTACATAATACTGTAGAACATGCAAAGTTCGCGAGTGCGTATATTTCCAGAATACGCGAACTGGTATCGCACTCGCGATCTTATCTTATTATAATTCGCATATCTACCTGTCCATATTTTGAGGAAACTTGTGCCAAGTTATGGCCGCGAGATGGCCAGCAAATTTCTACATTTTTTTAATTATTGTTTGATTCAATAGGTGGCGCTGTAGAATTCGCTCGCTCGCGAAATAAAGTACACGCGAAAAACCGAAAAATCAGCTTTTCGCGATTTTTTTTAGCGCGATATATACCTATTCTACAGTACTTTATATGAGCATAATATCTTCACTCTTTTATTGACAAGTTTATTCTTCAGTATGCTCCTGAGATAAGTGGATTTTCTAAGAAAATCTTGACTTTCTTTCATGATCAAAATTCACAATCCACAAAATTAATCTCAAAACATCGTGATAAGCAATGATAAATTCTGTACTGTATGGTATCAAAGATTCGGAAAAAAGTTTTAATGATGGAGTCTACCTGGATGAATAAAAGTTATAAGGTTAGCTTGGCATCAACTACACTTTTCGAGGCCTCTGATTGGTGGAAGGCAAGCAACTGTGGTACAAATGTAGCTTGCCGAGAAAAGCTTGGCAGAGCATTCTAGCTTAATTCCCTTGGGTAGCACCTTTGGGTTTAGGCAGCTGAGAGTATTTGTACCACAGTTGCTTGCCTCCCACCAATCAGAGGCCTCGAAAAGTGTAGGGTTATAGTCTGTGCCCTCTGTCGGAGTGGAGCCCCTGTGGTCAGTGGACACCTACCTGTGGTTGAAACAAAAGCAGGTGAACCGTGGTCACCCGGGAAAGCACACTTGCGGAGATACCTTCTCTCTCTCTCTCTCTCTCTCTCTCTCTCTCTCTCTCTCTCTCTCTCTCTCTCTCTCTCTCTCTCTCTATATATATATATATATATATATATATATATTCATATATAGATAGATAGATAGTTATATATATATATATATATATATATATATATATATATATATATATATATATATATATATATATATATATATATATATATATATATATATATATATATATATATATATATAAAACATTATTCTGCACTGAAAATCAACATCATTTCAAATCTGTGTGTATCTGATGTGATAAGACACTACAGGGAAGACCGTAGAGCAGGGTATTCTGTTGGATATTTACAATAGCGAAATAAAGACATCTAAACATGAATCCACCATGAGGTATGATGTGTACCCTGAGACACTGCTCGCCCGAATAATTCGTACCTTCTCCATTGCCAGAGCTATGAACTATGTGTCCTATTAACGTCAGATAATCGAGAGGAATCTGCATGCCTTCCCATCCCTTATCCTTCACTATTCCTTTCCTGTCCTTCCTGTGTTCTTGAGCTTACCTTTCTCTCGGCCTGAGATTGCCTGAAGGAAGCTGGCCATGCTACAAGTCAGAAAGGACTACTCGGGACCTGTGGTTTATGGGGGACCACCCTCGGTTCCCCACTCGTGCTGCGCACTCGTGCGGAAACTTGGGTTTTCCCCCATAAACCACGGTCCCTCGTGTTCTTTCTATTACATAACCCATACTTTTCAAGGCTTTGTTCTCTAAGCTGCCTAAACTCAAGGGAATTTAGAAAGAGTGCTCTGCTAAGCTTTTCCCGGCCTGTGATTGGTGGAAGGCAGTCAACTGTGGTACAAGCCACATAGACTCCTCGGAAGCTGTGGTGTATGGAATACCTTCGGGGTTACTCGGCTCCGCCTCGTATGCCCTATAACCTACACTTTTCGAGGCCTCTGATTGGCGGATGGCAAGCAACTGTGGTGCTGTAAAACCTAGTGTGTTTGTAGTTTGGAAAACGCGAACTCGGAATGACACATGAACAGTTCTAACGAGTTAATCCTACGCTAATCAGTGAAAGCACGAACGTCAGGTATGTTAAATTTGTGTTCTAGTACCGGTATGCCGTGTTAATATTGCAGCAGTTTAATTAATGCGTACTTTGTGCTGGTAGGTAAACCGCATTTTTTGAACGAACAGCGCACCATTATTTGAACATTCCTTCCCTATGCTAGAACCGTACAACACGCCGACATGATACATTGCCGTTCGACACTCACACGCGAAAATTAAACTGTGGACGAAAGGCAGCCGCCTGCAGAACGTATTACTTTGTGTACGCAAAATTAACACGTTATCCAGTATAGGCTAGCGGCCAAACACCTAAAATATGGATTCCGTTGCACCCCCCTGTAAGTAAAAGTTTGACATTATAAAAGCTAAGCATTTAGCAAGAGAGTGGTCAGTTTGACGTCCAATATCTCCTTACTGACCATGACGCAGGCCTGCGACAAAGTATTTTCATGAAGTACATGTGTGCACCAATCATCCCATAGTGACAAACCTTTACTTTATTCCTTATTTAGAGCCCCTACAGGCTTTGGCCGCTTGCCTAGTACTAGTATATGGTGTAACTTTATCGTGTACAGTAGAGAGATTCCGCTATGTCGTAAACGCCTCCGCGAACGGCTAAGCTTGTACGGAGCCGTAGGCGGAGGCGGGTGAGTACAAATATAATTCCGCTACGACGGGACTACGGCTACGCCGTAGCTGATTAAAGAAATCAAGTGGCGATCATCTCTGCCAAACGGAGCCTATTTTTATATTTGAAATTTCTATATCAAAACCGGCGAATTTTTTAAAACCGCTTGGTCAATGTTGAGTTAACATATTTAACTCAATGTTGCAATCAATGTTTTTGTGGATTATCAATTTAATATTCCACATTTATTCAAATAGCTGCGCCGTTTTGGACTTACGGCCTACAGCGTGTCTCAGCCGGTTCACGAGATCGGCTCCGCGCCAGGCTACACGCAAAGTGATGACGATGCATCACTTTGCGTGACGTGGCACTATCCTTGGCCGTAGCCGGAGCCGTACACGGGGTAGCGGAACTTGCCTAGTGTTAGCAGTCGGTGGTTACGGGAACCTCAACCGACAGCGATGTCCATACCCTGATATCTATATTTTTTTGCTATTGACTATACCAAATAGCATCAACATATAAAATGAGTATTAGAGTCGGTCCCGGCTACGGGAACCTTGGCTTCCTCTGTCATTTACAACTGGCTAGTCGCATCTCAACCGTGATATGTATGTATGTTTATTGACTATGCCAGTAGCATAAAATATACATTACAAAATAATCAACGTAAGTATAACCAAAGATAGACATGAACGTAAGCACCAAACAGTGGTAACAAGGAACTTAACACGAGAACCAAAACGAAGGAAATAAGTATAGGGTGAAAACGGACGGATTAACATAAAGAACAAAAGTTAAAATAAGCAGGCTCTTTTAATCAGCCTTTAAATGCGTATGTCCAGAGTGGTTGCCTCGTCGTTACCGTTCATATCCATCAGTTGGCCGTAAGGGCACTATCCGATGCCCTCTTTCACCTTTTCATAATATACACTAGATATATAGTCTGCTGATATCGATAGTATCACAACCTTTTGTTCATATGTAAACGTATCTTCTAAACCTCCGAGCAGGGCGATAACCATGTCACATTGCGAGTTAAGTAATGCACGGCCACTGCCATCTGGGATATTCTCGATTGCATTTATCATTCCGGTTCTTTTCACCTGCCATTTTGGGCATTGTAATACCAAATGTTGTATATCATCTACTACTCCCAGATCGCAATCCTCACAAAACTTGGAGAACGTGGACGCACTCCTTAGCCTAACATCGTCATTCTTGAGTAGACTGGCGTGTGATATGGCTGAGAGTGTGACGATAAACGAAATTCCAAAAACTAATAATTCTGAACAGAATATTAGCAGGCAACTTTAAACCTAGCTTGCCGCCATGAGTAACGCACATAGCAGATGCAGTTACCAAACTATTCATGTTATTAGGAGGATAGGGGTGTGTACATTTTTTTACTAAAATAACTTTATATCAAACATCTGATAAAATCGATATCTCTAATTTATTAAGGCAATAGTTTCGTCTGGTATTCCTATACTCACTAGTTGTACCGCATATCTGAATATCGAAATGTAATGGTTATGATTAAGGTGATAGTCTAGTACACCAAGATTATCACCACTAGGTGGTGTCCTTGGCTGGCCCCTAAGAAAGGATATCAAAACAAAAGATTACACACGAGTTGTGATCAGTCGCCACGAATCTCGACCTAGTAATTTTTTATTGTGGTAGGTTCAAGAGAACAAAAGGCGGGGCACTTTGTGTCTTCCTTGTAAAATTAGTCCGTGGGCTAGGTAGGGTTTCAGTAGCACCCCCTAAAACACTTGATATATATCCCACTAAGACTGATATCAATTGTAGAGCATCTACATTCTAATATGAGAGGTTAAATACCTTTCAGTAGTGAGGTTTCCAATCGGAACTCTTGATTCCAAGCTCAAAACTTGACTTGAAGCAAATTTTGTTAAAAAATCCATTTTCAAGACTCCATCTGTTTATACCATATTCAAACTATTTCAGCTATCAAACATGAATTAAATTGGCAGTTATGATTTAAAATTTCTTTTTTTATTACAGTATTTTAAGCTATTATTTGGTTATTTCTGATATAGGGGTAGGTACAAAAGAAAGTCCCATAACATGGAGTTCAGACTGAATTGCTACCATGTTAACAATATCCAATGTGTTTAACAGACCCAGGGGCAGTTTATGATTACACTAAACCAATGTTAACATGCATCTTGGGGTTGTGGCTGAGCTGAGAAAATAAGAGTTACTGCGAAAATAGCCGTTTTTGGTGAATTTCCGGTCAAAAACTGCCGAAAAATCTAGCAGGGGTCATTTGAACAGTAAAATCATATTTGATGTTCATCCCCATGGCCATAAGTATATATGTACAACATCTGGAGCTTCAGTTACGAAAAATGAATTTTCTATGAAGAAATTTCAAAAATCACTTGTTTTTGGCCATTTTCGAGTGAAAATGCCCCAAAACTCGGAGTCCAAATGAGTTTATGCAATGTTAACATGCTTCATTAGATGCGGCTTGTCCAGTTCTATAAGGCAGTAACCAAGTAGCAGAGTACTGACGGCGGTGCTACTGAGACCCTACCTAGCCCAAGGACTATAAGTCTTGACATTTTTCCAGAAAACGAAACACATCCGGATATGTTCTTTAAAGGTTTCACATGTCCTCAAAATAGCCACTTATTGATAAATCTAACATTATTCGGCAACTATGAGATGTAACCTTTACAATATCATAAGTGCCGTTATCTTCATTAAACTCAGTTTTCAGATATTCAAGTTTTAAAAATGACACGAGTATTGAGTAGGGTTCTACCTTAAAACCAGTATTCAAACGAATTGTATAGAAATTGCTATAGCAGCATTGGAAAACGTCAAAACGGATCTGTCATTTCGAAGTCCAAAAACGGAACTGGAACCGTCTAAAAAAAGTCGGTACTGGTTTGCGATCCTGTTGGCAAATTATTAGCGATTTTGAAAAGTCGAGAGTTTATTCCTTGACTTGCAATTATCGTACGGCATTCGTACAACAATTCTACGAATGCCGCACCTAAATATTGGGCGCTAGTCCAATATCATTATCTGGACTTGCAATTTCTTTAGGTTATTTCTTTAACACGTATTTCTATGGTGCCCAATGTGATGATGAAGTTCCATCTACTACTAGTATTGCAATTGCGTCTCTGGGATACCCTAGCTCTGGCCAAAGAAACACGAAATTAAGTAAATTATATTACTTCATGCCCTCCTGCAAAACGTGTTTAATCGGAATTTATACTTCTTGTTTTGAAAGAGCTAGACAGGCCATGTGTCCACATAACTTTGCACTTCCAAGATCAATTTTGATATTGACATCATTCACCTTTTTAAGATAAACCATGAATATACAAACTATTATTTTAGAATGTATTTGATATAATGTAATTTAGGAGGGAATTTTCCCTGCGCATACAATTAGAGAAAAGTAATAAGTTTGGTGTACACGTACCTTTTAATGTTTTTATTTGCAAATACAAACAAAACTAGAAAGCCTAACTCAATCAATCAATCAATCAATCAATCGTACATGTACGTGTTTTATAGCAATTGATTTACAGAATATGTGTGTGTGCATATGTATGTATAGATGTATTAGAATATAAAGGGATAAACCTGCAATACTTTGTACGACGGTTAAGCATTCTATTTTCATAATGAAATATCTCTCCTCTTCTCGCAGTAACTCTTGTATTGAGTGATCTAACAGAATAAAGTGTGTTCAAGAAATGGTCTGATTGATCATGCTCAGTCCAGGGGTTATAATCGGTCTGTCCTGGCCTTTATAATGGGCCCCATGGTAATTGGCCTGTGGCGACCAATCCATGTTCTCTTTTTCTAAGTTGTAGGTCAACTCACCCCTAAGTAGATGAATACAAACAATGTCATTTATGTTTCTATTGTCGCGATAGCGATTCAGTATTGATATTCATGAAAGGAAATGGATTAAACAGCCGGATAAATAAGATATGAGGGTCTATGGCAATTTTAGGACATGTGTTTGTATGCTAAGCGTCATCTAACTGTGAAATCTGTTCTACAATTGTGACCAGGTCAAAGTATAGAATATCAAATGGTACCCCCTAGAATATCAAATGGTCCTTCCCCTAGTCAGTAGAGGTGTCCCCACCCCATACCAACCCATGGATAATGTCTTATTTGTATTGTTTCAGGGTAACATGCGGGTTCGGAAGGTACCCCTCCTCTTCATGGGAACATTTCTCCTCATTTGTGGAATGACCAAACTAATGCTGAAACGAACTCATGTTCCTCACAGTCCCACCGACCTCAACTTCAATGCAATCAGCAAACTGCCATACATCCACAAGCCCTCAGAGTGGACCTCCTCCATACCAGACACATACTGGTCACAGGATTGGATTAATCAAAAGTTGGACGACATGCTCAAACAAACTCAGGTTCTTCACATACCCGCCAACCTCAACTGCGGTGCAATCAGCAAACTGCCATACATCCACAAACCCTCAAACTGGACCTCCTCCATACCAGATGCATACTGGTCACAGGACTGGGTAAATCGAAAGTTGGACGACATAAAATTTGTGACGACTCATCAACGAAATATATGCACAGGCGATGAATTTATATTAATCACTGTCTTGTCTGCAGTTGGTGACTTCAACTCTCGAAAGGCAGTGCGAAAAACATGGGGACGCATTCAAATGTATCTTAGTCACAAAATAGCTTCGGTGTTTTTTATTGGTACGTCAAGAGACAAGAACATAAGTCAAAGCATCACCTTAGAGATGGAACGTTACAGAGATGTTGTACTTCTTGATTACACAGATAGCTACGAATTCCTCACAATGAAAACAGTTCTGGCAATGAAATGGACACTGATGTACTGTCCAAAGGTAAAATATGTTCTCCGCACAACGGATGATGTACTCTTTTCCTACAGAAAACTGTTTGCGCATCTAGAAACTTTTTCACTTGATGCAATTTCAGGACTCTATTTTGGTTGCGGTGTCCATGGATATAAAGATCGCAGTATACTGACAAAGGGTAGGTCAGCAATTGTCTCAGAAGTGAACTGGACCAATCTAATATGGCCGCCTTATGTCAGTGGCTCCTTTGTCATACTTGGAATGGATACTATAGTTAATATGTATACCCTGTCCTGCCACACTCCGTTGACCTTTCCTGATGACACCTACCTAGGTGTCCTGGCGGAAATGCTGGGCTACACAGTGAGAGGCAACTACAAGACATTGTGCATTAACCCGCCAACACCGGAATATGGAAGCTTTAGGATGAAGGAGCATGACGTTTTGCGTTTGGTAAGATGGCGTTCCCCGGCACTTTTGCTACACTTTGGTGGGAGTAAAAACGCCACTGCGAGGTTAGAGATCGTGTGGAAATTATTCAAAACGGACTTAGTGTAATTTAAACAAAGAAGGCAATGTGAGAAAGCTGCCAGTGACTTATGTGGTGTTTTTCATGGGGCACTCCGGTTTCCTCCATTACTGAGAGGTTCCGCTAAGTCGGTTACGCCTCCGCGAATGGCTAAGCAGAGTGCCACGTCACTCAAAGTGATGCAACGTCGCTGGTTTTAATATTGAAATTTAAAATATAAAAATAGGTTCCGTTTGGCACAGATGATCAGCGCTGAAGCGCTGTATGCGTGTTTGATAATCGCTACGGCGTAGCCATAGTCCTGCCGTAGCGGATTCATGTTTATAACCACCCGCCTCCGCCTACGGCTCCGTACAAGCTTAGCCGGTAGCGGAGGCGTATCCGACTTGGCGGAACCTCTCTACTTACAACTGACTGAGCTACAATATGACAAAAAAGCGATGGTAAATAAAATTCCTGCTTGCTTTGATATACTAACCTGCATACTACATAGTGAATAATGCAATATATGATATCATTCAGTTCTTATAATTATAACAATAGGCAATTATCATGGTATGTATATAATGCATATTACAGTATATGTAATTATTAAGTTTATAACCCGCCAACACCGGAATATGGAAGCTTCAGGATGAACGAGCTTGACGTTTTGCGTTTGATAAGATGGCGTTCCCCAGCACTTTTGCTACACTTTGGTGGGAGTAAAAACGCAACTCTGAGGTTAGAGATCGTGTGGAAATTATTCAAAACAGACTTAGTGTAATTTAAACAAAGAAGGCAATGTGAGAAAGCTGCCGGTGACTTATGTGGTGTTTTTCATGGGGTACTCCGGTTTCCTCCATTGCTTACAACTGGCTGGAAAGATGGCTAGTCACGAGTTTGACACAATTGGCATAAATGTGACGAAAAACACAAAAAATCCAAAGAAAATACAACTGGCTGAGCTGCAATATGACAAAAAAGCGATGGTTAATAAAATTCTTGCTTGCTTTAGTATATTAAGGTGATGAGTACCATTGCAAGCAAGTTAAAAGCCCCATCCCAAAACACACCTCACAGCAGCATAATCATATAACAAGGTGTATCTACAGGTTCCTGAGTTTTATCAGGGAGAGAATATTATAGTCAGCCGTCTGTAGTCAACCCATATTCTAATTCATTTCAATATTTACAACTTTTCACTCAAATGACATAATCTCATTACTTACGCAGGTGATGGTCACTACAGGTTCACAGTTACCTTAGGGATATCATTGACTATGCCCAATAAGAAGTAATTTTTTGATCTTTTACTGCTAAAGATTTTTACAGGCCATAACATTGACACTTTTAGTGAGATATCTCGTGTGTGGAGGCATGGGAACCCCATTGATAGTAGTGGACACACCTCGCTGATCACTTCTGAGCACTGGAAACAAAAGACAGTTGCACAAAGATACACCTCAACGATCTCAAGAGAATGGCTGGATGCTATAAATAGGTGCTAGCTATGAGCCTGTGAGGTTACCAAGTGTAGTTGGTGTGGAGATTTCCAACTAAAATGTTCAACGTTATGGCCTGTAAAAATCTTCAGCAGTAAAAAATCAAAAAAATACTTTTTATTGGGCATAGTAAATGATATCCCTAAAGTAACTCTGAACCTACAGTAACCATTACCTGCGTAATTAATGAGAATATGTCATTTGAAAGAAAAGTTGTAAATTTTGAAATAAAACAGAATATGGTTTGAATAATGACAGGTGGCGATGATATTTTCTACCTGATAACACTCAGGAACCTGGAGATACACCTAATTATAGGATTATGCTGCTTTGAGGTGTGTTTTGGGACAGAGTTTTTAACTGGCTTGCAATGGTACCCATCACCTTAACCCGCATACTGCATAGTGAATAATGCAATATATAATATCATTCAGTTGTTATAATTATAACAATAGGCAATTATTATGGTATATATTTTTTTTTTTATAATTTTATTGTTCCAATAGCAAAAAACGTCAGTACATAACATCAATTCATTTGCAAGTATAGTAACAAATATCTTCATAGAGCCCTTAGTACATTGTAGAAGCCTGACCATTTACCAAGAGTTGGTATATATATATAATGCATATTACATTATATGTAATTATTAAGTAATCTAAAACTAAATTTGTTGAGATTATCTATCTATAACCCCATATTTTCCTTTGTTAGGCTTACCACAGATGCACATGTTTGGTGTCCAACATTGAACATATTTGATGGTGCAATGGGAGAGACTTCTGGGCCCTCCCACCAAACCAATAACTGTGCATGTTTCACATTGCCATGCCATAAAAAATGAACAAGGTTGACACACGCTCAAAACAAGATCGCTGTGGGCAGGGTTGGCAGTTTCTGCCAAGGGGCGGTTATTGCCTTGGCAGAAACCGGTTTTGGCTGTCCAGGAAGAAACCTGTTTCTGCCGTTTCTGCCACTTTATTGGGCAGAAACTTCCCACATCAAAATATTCAAAATACTGCTAGGAAATGCATGGTAGCTTAATCCACACAACTAGCTACTGTCATACCTTATTTCAAGTTGTGGCTTCTTTAACACACTCATGAGATCAGCTGCATGAGATGGATGTCACAAATATCTCCTTAATGGCTTCCATATCTACATATAAGGCAGCCTTGCATATATTGTTTTGTTTTTCTGCCACCATTAGTTATTCTGAATTCCTTTCATTTCAAGCATATTTATGTGTGAAATCCCATCTTGAGTTTCTCTCATTTCTGCCGGGAGAAAGTAGAAAAAACCGTGAGAAACTAGGTTTCTGCCGCTGTCCAGGCAGAAATATGTTTCTGTCGGCAAAAACCTGGCCCTGGCTGTGGGTGTTTGAAAACAACATTTGGACAGCAGTGGATGACCCTGTTTGCATCTTTTACATACAACTTCTAAATTCTCACCCCTTTTCCTCATACAATTTATCTGTTTTCAACTTGAATGATTCCCTCTTATAGGGTCAGACCATTTTGGATTTATTAAACTAGAAGAAAATACTTGCCGATATTCTTGATTCTGTTTAGCTTTCTAGCAGATTCATGGGTGTTTGCAAATTTTCTAAAATAAAATATAACATATATATATATATATAAATATATATATATATATATATATATATATATATATATATATATATATATATATATATATATATATATATATATATATATATATATATATTATGGTACGGGGTAAGATGGCTAAGGGTAGAGTCACTCTAATTGCCATATATTTTAACTCAGTAAAAGTATATGTTTAAAGCGGTTTCGACCCACGAGGGGTCTCACAGAGGATTTGAGTTCTGGCTGGGAGTTTTGATTGTCTCCCAATAATATGTCTGTATATTTATCGCTTGAGTTGGGATCATTTGTACTGAGAAGTGTCTGCATTAAGGTTATACTAGAATGGTATGTGTGGTTTTGTGCTGGGTGGTAATAGTAAACAGTTATTGCCTGGCTTGTTGGTGGATAATGCAAGCGGCAAACTCGTAGGTCATGACGATAGCTGATTTCAATGTTCAGCAGCAGCATTCATTTAATAAACTGGGCCATGCATCGGTGCACCGGTACACCATGCAGTGCACTTAAAACTATGATTATAATCACCATATCCGTTGAAGAACTCTTGATACCACCTGATAAATGTTTCAGAAAGCTAATATCATAGTTATTGCAGTTCTATTGATAGTTAGTCATCAACCGGCCCACCAAATTTACCCGGTCTTATTAATCAAATGCGGCTGGCCGCCATGGAAATAAGTTAGATTATTTACTGGCAATTATTCACCTGATTGTGCTATTATTCCCCTCTTTCTGACTGATAGCGTGAATTATTAAATGACAAATATATAGGGTGAGGTATAACAATAAAGCCTTAATGACTGTTCACCAGGGCAGTATGTGTATTTAATGTGCGCCTGAAGGCATCCTGGTCAGACCGAGGGCCGGAGTTCTGGTCAGGATGCCTGAAGGTGCACATGTAATACACATACTGCCCTCGTGAACAGTTATTAAGGTTTTTATTATTGCTTCCCTGCATACAACGTTTCTTGTGGTCTTATTAATAGTGTCCTGTGATATATAATGTGGAGACCGACACATGGTACAAATCCTGATTGCTGATTGGACAATCCAAAGCAATAATGTGAGTTATCACCCCTTGTGTTGACAGTAGATAGGTAATAAAGAAGACTCCTTGTTTGACGACTCGGAGGTGCTGAAGTGGTTATTATACAATATATATTCTGCCTTTATAAATAAAAATAGCCTGTATTTGACTAATAACATGTGGCTCTTGAGGGTATGTATCGCGGAATCTGATCATCCAGGAAAAGCTTGAAAATAAATGAAATGGAGAACGTCTTAGATAAGTCAGATAATCTGTAAAGGATACGAAAGTTGGATGACAATACTAGTACTCGAATCCACACGCCTGTTGTGGTTGTGGCAAATGGTCAGACAGTTGTGCTGGTGTTGTGTCTGTAACAGGTAAAAGTAGATAATAGACAATGTTACTAGATTCAGAAGTTTGTTATTGTTGATGACTACCTTCCCTTTAGAAATATGGTTTTGAGGTCTAGTATGTGTCCTTCTTACGTTGTGAAGTATAAATTAAGTTGAGTCCCGAGGGTACACAGCAACGTAATCGTTTGATCCACATTGATTTCAGCTCCAAACACATTTTTGGACTGGACCCACGTCGGCATAGGACTTGCGATAGGGTAGCAAGTCGTCCGTAGGACATGTATAGATTCACCATTCTGCCACTCGCCAAGTTGGCAAAATACTAGGTGTATAGGGAAAAGTGTCAGATCTAAATTCGTCGTTATAACGGTTTATGGTAGCGAGTTTATTGATGAAACTGAGCGGCCAAAAAATCCAGATAGGGCCCCGTTGAAAGAGGTACTGGGAGGACAGTATAATTACAGAGAAGGGGGAAGGCAAGTGTTGCGGCAAGGCGCTAAAGGCCGCAGGAGGAATAGAAAGTGGCAGTGTAGTAAGGATCCGTGCGCCCAAAAAGTGAGTGGCGGGCGCACGGATCCAAGCCCAAAGTACAGGTGGAAGGTGCATGGATAGGGCACTGATGATCACGTGGGGACGTGTGAAAGGGCAGATAGAAGGTAGATGGGTGGGAGTTGCATAAAGTAATGCCTTATAGTTAAGTGCTGGACTCATGTCAGGAGTACCACATAAGCCATCAGCGCGGGCTCACGTGGGAACAAGGACCAATCAGGGCTCTCGCATCGATTACATTACTGAGACACCTTATCTCCACCACCAGCTGGGGGTGCCCAAAGCACCAATTTTTTAGTTGACATTAGTTGAGGCTTGCATGTTCATGTTGACCGGCTGGTTTCGAATCCACTTGTGTTTGGTGATCTAAGGTAAAGTCATGTGCAGCAAGTGTCCTTCATCAACAGATATAAATTAATACTTACACCCATTAAACTTCACAGATCTCATTTTTTATATGAAGGCTACTAGGCATTACTTGCATCCATTAAACTATATATTTTCTCGAAGAAATTCCTAACTTCACAACTGTGGAAATGTTTATTATAATAAATCAAAGATAAAAGATTGTTTTTAGTCTAAGCCCAACATAAAGTCATCGGCCCTTATAGCGAACGGCAATTCAGGCAGACGTCTTTTCTGGGATCAACGGTTTTGACCAACAATTCATTTTTAGCAAAGTTAAGTAAAAAAAATAATAGAAATAAAGCCACCGTTATTTTGAGTATTAAATATTTCTAAGTACCACACGAAGCACTGGGCGGGTGGAAAAAAAATTGCACGATCGAGAGATGGAATCGAACCGGCAACCCTAGGATCGGGAGTCGACTGGGCCAGGGCGACTGGGCTATCAAACAGGCTATTCCTTCTATTGGGTGAGACGGAGTGAAAAGAGAACCATATTGATGAAATCCCGTAACTCTATTTGGAATCGTTCCTAGTATTCTGAGTCATTCTTGTCATTTACGTGACTGACAACCGTAGGAGATCTTTGTTAGGTACATGTACCACTAAGCCACTTTTATCAATGACCCCACACATTTACATACGGCCCGAAACTGATTATGACCTACCTTCGTCACCTTTGGTAAATAACCAAATCAAATATGGCGCCTGTTGTCTAACTACTGCCAGACGGCTCGCCATCACCCGAATGTCGTTAGAACCCAATAAGGAGCGCCAAAATAGCTGAAAAATTGTATTTGATCTTTTAATCTAATGCCTTTTCAAATAAATAAACAATAATAACTTTATCAATACGCCTTTACATGTCGTTAACTTTGTGGCATCGCCAGTTTCGCAATCCAATTTTCCTAGTGTTATGAACTTGCTATTCTGAGGTTCAATTAGTTACATCTGCTGCCGTTTCACTTTTGGGGGCGCTTGCAGCTCTGCATGAACATTTGCGTCAAGTCATGCGTGCGATTGAAACATTGTCTAAAGATCATATGTGGGAAAATTTTTGGCATATTTTCGCGCCCGTGTACTTCTAGCTAATATGTCGAAAAAGGGGAACGACTTTACGGTAATTCCGCGCATAGCGAAACATGTATAGGACGTACACCTACGTACACCCTGACGTCATGGTCCAACATGGACGCGGATATTTTCCCGGCGTTAGAGTATGAAGCTATTAGCGATGTTATTGAAACGCTCGACCCATGCTGCAGCGAGATTTTTAGTCAACTGAAGACGCGTACACCTAGCGAGGTGATTGAGAATGTTGTGAAGCTATGCGACCTAGGACAGATACGAAATGCCCGAATGAGCGCCTTCAGAGCTGCGATGGATAAGGTGGATCAATGCTTGAATCACGCAGCCATGTTGAATGACCGGGAAAAGGTGACTATGACCGAAGTGGAAATAGAAGTTATTAAGAAAGCGGACGAGCTATACCGGAGCCTAAAACCTAAAGATATGATTAGCAGGAGATGCGTGAAACGTATGGCCAATGATTTCTTAGAGCTCTTATTCTTTATTGCTGGTAGACGAATCGAGTTCCCAACGGAGATGATAAAAACTTTTCCAAACCCAACTCATCATGACAGCATCATTGATGGTGCGTTACATTTTCCGTTCGACCTTAGCTTGTGCGACTCACATGGAGATGATGAAAGTAATTCAAACGACTCGAGTGAATGTCCAGTCTCGCTAGTATCCGAGGAAACCCCTGATAGTAAAGACGATGGTGGGAGATTTAGCGATGCGGATGAGGAGGGAGAGGAGTGTGTCAGGGAGTTTGATAATGAGAGATATGCAGAGATTATTGCCGACATAAATGACTTTATTAGCGATAATATCCAAGTTGAACCCCGTCACTCGAGTTCAGGGAACCAACACCCTATATCTACAAGCTCGGAGACCCAAAACCAATCGCTGATTTATGGCGATAACGCAAATGACGACAAAAGTGAGCCTATAATTGAAAACGAATATGCTGTAAGTAGTCACCCTATAATAGGGAACCGACCAGTAACTTCTGTACATCTAGGGTATCATGAACAACAGAACGCACAATATGATCCCATAGGGGTCATCACAGGCAGACAGGCAACTAACCCCCTAGGGACGGAGCGAGGTCAAAACAAAGGGGATCAAGTCGAAGCCACTGATATGGAGCATACAACTCCCAGTGATGTTCAACATGCAAATCTGAGCTCCTCGCAAAATACGCAAATGAGGTATCCTAGCGACCCCGTATACCAAGCTCAACCAATCGATCCTCACATCGTGCAAGACCCACGTGCTCCCGAAGCACCAGCGATAGTGCGGCACACTCGTGAATTTATAACTCAGTCAGACTATAGACAATCTTACATCGTAAGAGGTGAAACCCGAGCCGTACTACCGCACAGACCTAAACTCGTAGATAAAGAGACATTTGTAACTGAGGAAGGTATCAAATTGGAGATGGCAGACAGGGACGCATGGGTGAGATGGCCGTTGAGAGGTGACAGCACTAGAGATAGAGAGCCTGGTAGTGAATATGCGGCGCGGATTGACTCGTTGGAGATGTATAGAAGGGGTGCTATGTCTCAGGATGAGGTCGTTATGGAAGCCATGAGGAAGCTGCGCATTAGAAATGAAGAACAAGATGATGAGATCCGTGAATTGAGGCGTCGGGTGAGTGACTTAGAGAACAGTAGACCGATTATAGTTACATCAGCCGGGACAGGCAGTAACGATCCGAACTTTGCACCCCCGAGAGTGACTACGAGGCCTAGCGCCGTGTTTATCAAGGGCTTCCCGCCCCTACTATGAGCCACTATGAAGTGGCACGCCCGAGATCTGCCAGCTTTAACGGTAGGAAAAGCGACCAGAGCGCCGTACTAAAACACGGCACGTCGGGAGGCAACCCCGGCGAGACCCTCGACAGGGAGCACTACAAGCCCGTGATGCACAGGGACAGTCGCCTAGCTGAGCAATCGCGTACGCGGAAGAGAGAACCAGTGGTTGAAAGACCACCCATGCCACAGAGACCACCAGCAACACAACGAAACCCCGAGAAACGTCGAGGGAGAGGGAGAGGCAGACGCCCCGACCCGAAGAGCGACACCATGCGGAAAGAGACACCACTACGTGACTGGCTATCGAGCGCGCGCCAGCCAGTCTCGCCTACTGGTACTTCCCCTACTCCAATCGAAGTCACTAGTCCCTCGTGGGCTGATGAGGAAACGGATGATCGGAGTGACCAGTTCTCGGAAGATACCAGCGACCCGCCGACACCTGAACCAATTATGGAGAGGAATGGACCATCTGATGCCCGTATGCCACCTAAGAAGGAAGCGACCAACGACTGTATCGACATCTATGCGATGCCGCCTAGCGGGCACGTCTCCGGAGAACGCCCTCCCCCTACGGGAACGCAGAACAACAAAGATGGTGCTGCTGCTGCCCATGGTGGAGCGAGACGCAAGACGACAAAGCAATTAGGTAAGAGTGGTGTAGATGGCCCTAAGGAGCCAGCCCCTAAACTGGGGAAGGGAGGTATCGTACCTGATAATCAGAAGAAACAGGCAAACAAACCAGGTGGTAAGCAACGCCCTTCCTATTCTAAAGTAGTGACAAATAGTGGCTGGAAAACGATTACCACGAAGAAACGTAAATTTGACAACGTTAGTCCAAAAGTGTCTAGGCCACTTAAAGGTATAGCAGCCACTGTTAATCGTGAAGTCTACCTGCAAGGGCTAGACTTAGAAGGGTATATTGACGAGGATGATATTATAGAGAGTGTTAAGAGTTATTGCCTTGAGAATGGCATCAAACCGATATACATACGCATCATTCCCGTCAGGTTTGATCAAACTAGGGTTGGTTGCAAACTCACAGTAGTGGAGGAAGATTTTGAGAGGGTGATAGATAGCGAGTTTTGGCCTGATAATATCTCCGCTAGAGAGTGGACACCAAAACCAAGGGATAACAATGGTAATAATGGCGGCGGGGCCAGACAGCCCTCCGATGACGAGGACTAGTTACTTTCGCGGGTCTAATCATCTCACCTAGGTCGTTAGCAGGTCAGCCGCATCGCAGCTGGCAGAGCGAGCACATGACGAGTGGAGTGCACTCCGATAGACCTACTAATAGGAAAAGTGAGATCAACACCCTAAGTGATTTTGTATTTGTGATACTATGGTCCAGTATTATCTGCGACATGCTTGTTTATATATATGACTCTTATGTTTTTCAGGACTACGGATTGGATGGGTACCAGTGGTACGTTGGTGCGGGAAGTATGAGCGAGGCCGGCTGTGCGGGTCACGTGATCACAACACTTTGCGTCGGCGGTAACTTCCACACCTGTATGCAAGTATGGATATATATACTGTGTGTCCTGTGCCTTTACCGTGACCCGCGCGGCCGGGCGCGCAGTCCCACTCCCCGATGCCCTGCCTATGCCTATATGTCCGTTGTCCTACAGTATCCTATGATCATTAATCTATGTGTCACCCATGTGTATACTGCTACGCATGCATACTTGCCTAGCCAGGAGTACTACCATAATTGCTCACTACTAGATATGATATACTCTATATGTTCACACATTCCTCATAGTGTGGATGGTGTCAATTATAAGAAGATAAATGTATTCGTATGGTTGCAAAAGAAGTTATACAAGTGCTTATTATGTGTTAATAGAGAGGGATGCTATTATGCTCTCATTATGTGTGTGTCTCTTGTGACATGTTATAGTCCCACACTGTGCTATATGACGATAATCAGCCTCTTGACCCAATACTCTGGTGATAATATGGGAATTGCTTTATCACAAGGATGCCTTATCAACTATTTTTACAATATTTGTATTAGACATAGAATATATGATATGTATATGTATGTGAGCGCTCAAAGGAGACAGTGTATCTACACTTTACTTATTGATATATTATCGGACATAGGGAAAAGATCGGGTGTAAAACCTACCATGACCCATGTTCTTATATACTATATACTCATATTTCTTTCAATATTATTACAGAATGACATATATGACCCTGCCGGAGACCTGAAGGTAGCTCTACACACATATGGTGAAAATGTCTCGACCGTCCATGAAACCGTTCTTCGCAAATACACAATGCACACGTGTAAGGAACAACGAAATGCCTTGGAAAACAAACATTTCTCGTCATGGACCTGTCGTAGCAACGCAAACAACGCGGACAATATGGCATCTCCCGGAATATGGAGCATGCATACGGTATTACGTATGAGTACAATAGACTATGATAATGTATATCGTATATTCTTATGCCATAATCAGTGCCGTGGAGACTTCTGTCTCATGATGTTTTTTCACCAATGTTGTTTGTATATATTTGCCATGTGTGTGATAGGTTATAGGTCTAGAGCAGGGTTACATACCTGTTTTAAATATACTTACCTCCAATATGAAAAGAGAAAACCTTAAGAAAAACCAATTACGTATTACTAGCTGGAACAGTAGAGGCATCACCGCGGCTATCCCTTACCTCAGGTGTCTCTTAGAGGACACAGACATTTTGTCGCTAAGTGAACATTGGTTGTATAACAATACCTTGTATAAGCTTAAAGAGGTCTGTAATGATTTTCTATGTTATGGGAGAGCCAGCCGTACAGCCTCTGAAGAAAACTACGGCGTACGCAGGGGGTCCGGTGGCGTAGCTATCTTTTGGAGAAAGAGTATATCAGGTATCTCCCCCCTTTTAAATATTAACCACGATAGAGTATGTGGAGTCAGGATACAGACCTATGACAGTTCTATTATTAATATTCTATCTATCTATATGCCGGCCGCAGGATCTTGCGAAGACCTAAGCACTATCCTGGACGAGCTATCATGCATAGTGGAATCCCTTGAAGACGGTGCGGCTAATATCATAACTGGGGATTTTAATGGGGATATTGGTAGAGAGGGCGGCCCTAGAGGTCACAGATCTGCGAAAAGAGCAGGACGCGAAGTTTTAAAATTTATGAATAAATATGAGTATATAGCAGCTAATCTCTTGAGTAAAGCAAGCGGTGCTATAGACACTTTCACATGCCATAACGGGTCGTCTACCCTTGACTATGCCCTAATAGCTAGAGCTTATACCGATAGCATAATCTCCTGCTATACCTGTCCCGACCACCCTCTTAACACCTCTGATCATTTCCCGGTGAAAACCACGGTGAAAGTCCAAAATTTCCCAAGGAGTGTTGAGTGTGATAAAAGCCAATCTAAGCTCAGGTGGGATAAAGTCTCCCCCGCTGGTATTTTGGAGCTGTATGGGAACCCACTGTCTATTACATTGAATAATCTTATAGATGCTGGTCTTGATGACGCCACAACACCCAACGAGATAGATCAGGCTTTTGATGATATAGTGGAATGCATTCACCACGCCACCATTAACCTCCCCAGGTCTAAATATGTAGGGCATTTGAAACCTTTCTGGAACAATGAACTATCCCAGCAGAAAAAGGATAAGATGTATTGGTCGATATATGGAAAAGACAAGGTAGATCACGTGATGATAATGATCCGGTTAGAATAAGGATGAAAAACTCTAAGAAAACCTTTCATAAAACTATTAGAAGGCTTAGTCGGGAATACGACAACAATACTATTGCCGAAGCGGCTAATTCCGCAGAGATAGATAGGGATAGATTCTGGCGTGTCTTTAGGAGGATGAAGGGCACCTCAGGCAGCAAAGTACATGCAGTCAAAAACCAACAAAAACAAGTGGTATATGACATTGGGTCAGTACTGGATGTCTGGCGTATCCATTTCAGCAACCTAAGCACCCCAAAAGAATCTCCAAATTATGACCAGGATCATTATGACCATGTGACTAGACAGGTGAGAGAATGGCAAAACGGTGTAGAACCAAGTGAGTTTTTAGAAATCCCCTTTACTCCGAAAGAAATAGGTGACTCCATCATGAAGCTACATCTCAGGAAGGCGCCTGGGCATGATGGAGTAACCGCTGAACATCTAAGGTACGAAGGTCATGTGTTATGTCAAACTCTTTGCTATCTTTTTAATGCGTGCGTGAGAGCAGAGTATGTCCCCTCTAATTTTAGGAAAGGAATACAAATTCCATTATATAAAGGAAAAAATACTTGCCCCCTAGACCCTGATAATTACAGGGGCATTACTCTGCTCTCGAGTTTTAATAAACTCTTTGAAATGGTAATATGGCGAAGAATAGAGACCTGGTGGGTTAATGACCGTGTAATCACGGAGTTACAGGGGGCTTGTCGGAGGGGCAGCTCATGTATTCACACTGCTCTCACACTGCAGGAAACAATAGCAACGCAGTGTGAGAGAGGAAAAAAGGTCTTCGTTGCGTTCTTTGACGTATCGAAGGCCTTTGATTCGGTGTGGATAGATGGGCTGTTCTTCCAATTACATGAATTGGGCATTAAGGGTTCCCTATGGCGATTACTATATAGGGGATACCTGAATTTTTCTTGTCGAGTCCGTATCGGTGACAGAACCTCCCTTCCCTATCCAATGATGTGTGGAATTCATCAGGGGGGGTTCTTGTCACTGATAAAGTATATTGCTTTTGTAAATTCCTTACTTCTAGAGCTTAAAGATTCCAACCTCTGTTGTGCTATTGAGAGGGTGCAGACGACCCCACTAGGCTATGCAGATGATCTGGCCACCTGCACCCTCTCTGGGCATAAGATGCACAGTGTTATGAGTATAGTGGAGAGACATGGCCGCACTTGGAGGTATTCTTTTAATGCCAAAAAGAGTGCGGTCATGGTCTTTGGCGAGACCCCAAGGGAGACCGAAATTGGTAGAAAAAATAGGATGTTTAAACTAGGTACTAATAGGGTAAAAGAGGTCCCCTATTATGACCACGTAGGAGTTAAGATTTGTTTAAAAGGTGACTTTCATGTTCGTACAGCCGAAAAGGTTAAAAAAGCACGAACCACCTTGAATATGGCTACTTGTATGGGTATTAGGAAAGGGGGGCTTAATTTGTCCACCTGCTGTATGATTTTTTGGACGGTGGTAATGCCCACTTTATGTTTCGGATGTGAGCTATGGATTATAAAAAATAAAGATATGCACCTTCTACAGAGCTTTCAGAGATATTCGGCTAGAAGACTTCAGAGATTGCATCCCAGATCCCTGAACTCCACTAGCAGAATATGCCTGGGTTGGATAGATATATTATTGTATATTATGGCAAAGAAAGCCTTATTCATAAGAACGATTTTTGTTATGAAAGATTACATCCCTATTAAAAGCGTATTGATACATAGAGTATCTAATATGAGAGAGGACATAATTCCAAATTCCTATGACAGTCCCATGATCGACATTATTAATGCAACAATTTTCTTAGGTTTATTTCCGCAAGTACAACAAATGGCTAATGGTACTATAACTAGCAAGGAGGCTTGGAAAAAAGCGGTATGGGCTAGAGCCTGGGCTATAGAACAAGAACAATACGATAATGCTCCAGCTAACCAGGTCGGACTAATAAGAGGAGTGTTGAACACTCCTGCATATAGTATCTGGTGGCAGATGTCAGATTTAAACCATGCTATTATGAAAAGATGTGAGACTATGGTAAAACTACTGTGTAAAGCTTCTTTCCTTAAGGATGACGATTGTCGACTTAAGAAAAAAAACCTAGGGGCTAGGATGTGCACCAGGTGCGAACTGGGTGCTCTAGAGAATGTGGAGCATATGGTGATGCAGTGTCCAGCCAATGATGACAATAGATTTCTCCTTTATAACGGGATAAATGGAATAGCACCTAATATAGAACCAGAGAACTTTCTCAATGTCGTGATGGGCAAATTTATTGATGACTGGGATTTCGAACAAATGGTGCCAATTTGGGAAATATCAGTGGTATATGTGGTGAATATGTACTACGATAGCCTAAGGGCTAGGCAGGGTATAGGTTAACCCTTTCACGTACACCCTATATCACGACGTTATGTCGATAAATGGAATATAATTTATATAGACTCAATCTCCTTAATGGGTATTTTTTACAGAGTAAAAATTTATCTATAGTCTATAACCTCTAATGGAACAAGTCGCTTTATGCAGTTCCTTTGTTTTTGTTTTTCGTTACCCTAATCTTATGTGTTAATTTTTCTGGTTATTTAATTACTGTTTCTTCAGAGTATATCTCCCGCCCTTTGTGGCGATTCTCTTAGTATGTATTAACCTTTATTTATTTGTAACCACAGCTCCGTCGCACATCTTCTATAAGTGCCTCAACTTTTAAGCTGTAAGGTTATTTCCCTCATGCTTATGGTATTCCTAAAGAAAATACCGGTTTTTGTTTTCTTGTGTTATAATATGATTATTTGTAAATGTATGATTTTGTGATGAGATGTCACAGCAAATAAACATACTACTACTACGGCATACTATTATACTACGGAGATGCCTCATTCTGAGAATATCGCTAAACTGGCCATAAGTTCTTATATCATGGTACGTGTGTGTTATGAATTGTTCAATTGATATTGTGCACGTACGTTGGCATACCCGTCAGCATTCAACAGTCCAAAATCAGGATATTTCACTTATCAGGCGGTTTACTATACTGCGACGTCTTTTGGTTTCATTTTGTTTAGTTCCAATTCTTGGAGGGGCCAGGTTAGTACTTTTGCTTAAGGAGCGGGCCTTTAGAGTTGGTAATCATGGAAACATATGTTAATAGGATAACTTTAATTTTAGCAGATCACAATTGCTGCATGATAATATACACACAGTTTTCAAAAACACGCAGATAGCTTTGGAACTGAAAATGTCTTCATCAACAACATTTACATTGTGTGATCTTTCCAGACATTGTGTGATATTTCAAGATCAAATACTTACTATGTTCAGCATATTATGAAATTCTTGGCTCTTGGCTAGAAAATAAATTTATTCTTGAGGAATGGTGGATGATTTTTGAAAGTTGGCAAATCAGTAGCTAATCTGAAGATTTCTGACCAAGTTATATAATTCATACCTGTTAACATTCAACCATCCAAAATCAGGAGATTTTATGCGGTTCCAATCCTGGCCACCAGGGGTCAGATTAGTTTATTAGTTTAGGAGTGGGCTATTATATTTTACAGGTGTTGGCAAATTGATAACCATTATGATTATGAAATAACTTTAATTTTATGTAGCAGATCACACTTGCAGCATGATGACAAATTCCCAGTTATGAGAAACAC
This sequence comes from Maea johnstoni, assembly GCA_963942565.1. Lineage (NCBI taxonomy): Eukaryota > Metazoa > Annelida > Polychaeta > Spionida > Magelonidae > Maea > Maea johnstoni. The sequence continues at coordinate 1,156,821 of OZ012699.1, forward strand.
ACAGAGATTGCTTTTGAACTGAATACATCATAATAGTCCATGACCCAGAGGAGGTCAGTATCATATTGGGGGGGCGGGGGGTGCAAATTCTGGTCAATGTTTTTGAATTCCCCATATTCTCACCTTTATGGTATTTCAGTAACAAATATTTTCCAAATCAGACCTTTTTTCCCAGGTGAACTTAGCTTTAAATATATACACGATCACTAATTTGCTTTTACTCACTACCCATATTCCTCATATTTCATAACTATTACATCTCTATCAATTCCCCGTGAGATATGGATCCGTGCGCCGGCCTACATATTTTGGCGCACGGATCCATTCCTCTACCATACCTGCCTAACCTCTGCGCTGTGTTGCGCCCAGCGCCACTAGCTTCATACTACTTTCCATTCCTTTCATTTCCACTCCTATCACCTTGTATCGGACTTTCTCTGGATTTGGAGTCTGGGTGTCCCCTCGCAAAGTTGAGTACTTGTACTTCCAGGGATTGTGTACCTAGGTGGTCAGGTTCATTGAAGTGCCTGCCCACAATGTGTATTTGCTTCTCTTAATTGATGTTACCTGAGAGTAGTAGACAGGGAGTGGGCACTGGTCTTGCGTCATCAAATTTCGCTGCCTCTCACTATCTGACCTAGATAGGATGACATCCCCCAGCCAGCCAGTCTCTCTGCCGCTGCATGCTTACTGCACAGATCACGTGACCAATACAACCCCAGGCTACAGCGCGTAACCCGAGGCACAGATGCCGTAGAGGCTAGCATGCAGTACCTATGGGGTTGCGGATCAAGGTTATGTATTTCTCTGATGTTACGGACATGTTCGCGTAATCTCTCCACTAGTGGTTTTTTAGTTTGGCTCACATAGTGCTTACCGCATATGGTTTAGCATAGGCAGTATACTATATATAAATGAACTACAGCTAACTTTAGATCTGGTGTTATAGTCCTATTTGGTAACTGTACTAGTAATCCTGCCGGATTTGTTGATCACCCGACAGTATTGGCATTGTGCCTTGCAACATGGCATTTCACTTTTCTCATAATCAACTGTGAATGTTTAGGCTGTCACTTGGGGAAAAGCAAGAAATCTGCTACTAGAAAGGCTCCCATAGGCTTGCACACAACCAGGAAAGGTTTTCCCATAGAATTTCTTCAAAACGTTACCGCTTCAAAATTAACATGCACTTTGAGTATAAAATTTAACAGATTTGCTTTAAATGATGAAAAGGATTTCACTTTTTTTTCTAATTTAGAATTCATACACCCCTCCTTTCTCATCCCCCCCTCTTCATTTACTTAACCGTATCCAGCCCTTCACTATAAAATTTCGCCACAATCATGACTTTTTCGCTTCGAAATTTATCTGTTTGGGCTGTTCACAACTTCATTCATTGAAATTTTAGGGCAAAAATCATGCATTAAAATGAATTTTTTATCCATGAAATTCTCAAGCCTCAATTTTTTCATGCATGAAACTTTTCGTACGGGCATAGACCCCAAACCGTTCCCCATCATACCGATTCCTGCCTTATTCTAACCATATCCGCTTCTCCCCTTTCAACTACTGTTTTCAACTGCTATTACCCCCCCCCCCCCCATCCTATCCACCCTCCATTCCCAAATCAGAATGCATGCATTTATCCCTTTCCACTGCAAACAGATGCATATATATATCAAACATTGCATTGCGTAACGAAATGAACATTAGCAGTAGTTTGTTTTTGCTGTAAAATATATTTTTCAAAATCATACGTGAAGAGTCAAATGAAAATACGGTAGATGTTAACTATCTATGCATAATACACTTTTATCGAAATATGTGTAAAATGATAGTAAAAAAGATGCATATACATTTACAATTTAAAAACGCCAAGTAGCGGCAATATAATTCAGGCAACATATCAAATAAGGCACACGATAGATAGATAAATAGATCACAGGTATTTGCGTCTGATATCGTGACTTAATTTATATGAATCTATAGATTTATATAAGACACACACAGGATTAACTTTCAAGTGTTGTTTTCTTGCTTTGAAGGGCAAACTTCGTGTCAGGCTTCCTAAGAGGGTGACCTACGCCACCAAAACAATTGGATGTGTATGGGACCAATTATACGATACAGTGCCAACATCCAATCCCTGCACTAAATGCGTGGGCAGCCTGGTCACGACCGCACGCTTCATCGTCACCCAGTTTCTTGGGCCTGGATGCATGGATGACCTCACAACCGAATGTCACTTTGATTCGGAAGCTACGTAGGCGATTGGTGTGCTTGGCTTAATAGAGAGGTTCCGCTTTGTCGTAAACGGCTCCGCGAACGGCTGAGCTTGTACGGAGCCGTAGGCGGAAGCGGGTGGGTACAAATATGAATCCGCTACGACGGGACTACGGCTACGCCGTAGCTGATTAAAGTAATCAAGTGGCGATCATCTCTGCCAAACGGAGCCTATTTTTATATTTGAAATTTCTATATCAAAACCGGCGAATTTTTTAAAACCGCTTGGTCAATGTTGAGTTAACATATTTAACTCAATGTTGCAATCAATGTTTTTGTGGATTATCAATTTAATATTCAACATTTATTCAAATAGCTGCGCCGTTTTGGACTTACGGCCTACAGCGTGTCTCAGCCGGTTCCCGAGATCGGCTCCGCGGCAGGCTACACGCAAAGTGATGACGATGCATCACTTCGCGTGACGTGGCACTATTCTTAGCCGCAGCCGGAGCCGTACACGGGATAGCGGAACTTGCCTATTTTCTTTGACATGTTTTCCGCCGTGGTTGTTTATACAGACTGATATCTGCTCGACTGGTGCAGGAATTACTAGTAATTAGTAGTATATTTATTGACGCATTTATTTGAATACAAAGTGCATACTTGAAGCGAAAAGTAGGAAAAGAGAATAAACTAGATAAACAAAATTCGATACAAAAGCAATACGAAGACTTTTGAAGAAGTATAAGAATACATTGTGTATACTACTAGTATATTGTCTAGTCCATCCACATAGCTAGAGTATTACAGTAACCCTATCTTGGGTCATACTGTGTGTGATATCCATACGTTGATACATGAAACAAAATTAAGTAAACAAAACACACTTTAAGAAAGAAGAAAAAGAGGTAACTACACCCGAAGGGAAAAGATTAGTTAAAGTAGGATACTTTAATATCCAGCTATGCATATGGCTAGTACTTCAAACAGCAGGTAACTTATGAGAACCAAAAAACATATGAGAAAATGAACGTTTCATACTAGGCTTTCTTATAGAGTGTGGAATAAACCAAAAGGAGCTTGTCACCTTTTAACCCATTCACACTCAGAGTTTCTCTAGAAAGTGTCGTCTGCTACTCTCATACTTTTGAAAATATCTTTTGAATAAAGCAAAAATTCACAAAATATTTGAAGGGGAGTTGTTGTTTGGCTTCTGATCAACATTTCTCCTTCAAATGTTTTCAAGAAAATGCTTTTCTAAATAAGATATTTCCAAAATCGTCAGGCCTCTTTTGGCCCTTCTGAGTGTAAATGGGTTAAGAGTCTTTGCTGTGGGAGTAACCCACATATACCATACAGGAGAGCTTTTTCTGTTTATCCTATACCTGATCCAACCATGGCCAGTATCATCATTTTGTAAATGTCTGTACTGTAGGTATACCACCAATCACCTGATTGCTATTCGGATACAACTACCTGTGGAGAGATCGCCTAGTCAGATCTTTCTCTTTGAGCTGAGAGTGCAGATGCGTACATCATCTCTGCCTTAGTCTTTAACCCTTATGCTGCTGGTGGCTAAGTTAGCCACAACACTATGATGAAAAAACTGAACATAACTGAAACCTGGGCACATGAGTACTAATCTGAGAGTATTCAATGATAGCTATCCAATGAGTATCAACATGACAGGGTTTAGATGTTTTGCAACACTTTTCGTCGTTGTGCTTTGGACGTAATTAGCCTCAGCATTGAAAGGGTTAAGACAAAAATCAATGGTTTGGAAACCTGCTTCTTAGGGCAGGAACTTTGCTTTAATGAACAACGTATGTATTTTTCAGGCAACACATCCTTTAAGGCACCCATGCCCGCCTAGTCAACTCTTTCTCTCTGAGTGCAAATGAACACGCCATTTCTGCCTAGTAGGTTAAATACCCTAATCAATAGTTAACCCATTATGAGTTCCTCCAGCAATTGTCGTCTAGATTTATGATACTTGTAACACTAATTTTGGAAATGACAATGATTTTACAAACTATTTGAAGAAAAGTTGTTAGAAATGTCCTGATTAACATTTGTCCTTCAAATAGGTTTCTAAGAGAGATTTCGTATGCAAGATATCATCAAAATTGTCAGGCTGTTTTGGCCTCTGTGAGCATTAATGGGTTAAAAAATACTCGCTTCTTAAGGCAGGAAGTGTGCCTTTATGAACACTACTTGTGTGGCATCCATGTGGGTAACAATTACTCATCCGTCTCTCTCACACTTATAGATACTAAGTGCAGTTCACTACAGTACAGACATTCATTTCCTTCACCAGTCGACCGGACGTCTGCCAGTGCCTGGTTGTAAAAACATCCATGGATAACATGTAAAGATATAAACCGAGCACATCAATGACCCACGTAGCTTGTGAATCGAATATACGTTCACTAGTGGTGTTTGTTTTTACGAGATAGTCGAAAATGTATATGGTAACACAAACTACAGAGAAAAGTCTAAAATATATGTACAGTACTCTCTTCCCATTACATAGTATCAGGGGAAGAGAGAGATATGTCAAGATCGTCTCATTAGACAGCATTAGACGCTCTCACTAACTGACATCTGAGATGGCTGACAGGGGTTGGTAATTTTATTTCTACGAACATCTACCAACAATAGCACATTTATACATTCGGATAATTATGTGATAGGAGGAGCCTTCCTTACATTGATTGGAATAGTACATTCACAGGGTGCCTACCCAGGAGAGTCAGGAATAACTCTTGCTGGTCATCTAAAATCATAATAATTTTACGATCATGTATGTTTCTGAGTTAGCGATACATTTCAATTCAAATGTTTTCATAATAAGACCATTGCATCACTAGATGCATGACGTTCTCTTCGATACCTAGATTGCATAGCTCACATAGCCTTGTCCATATGGTTTATCTTTTGAGCAGATAGTCTGTCACCTTTAATATATGATTAATATATATAATTTAGTGACGCTGACTGACAAAAGGAGCCTTTTGAAATCATGATTTTCAAAAATCTTTGCGTCCTTGTGCTTTGGACAAAAGTAGCCTTAGCATTGGAAAGGACAATTCCACCCATGTATAAAACAGAGGCCCAAATAGTTGCTTATGGTATTCTCTACTTAAACCCAAGTTCCCACCAGTGCCAACCTTCATACAAGAAGTATATTGCAGTTTAACCACCTCCTAATAGACACAAAATAGAAGCACTGGGGGCGGCCATCTTAGCCAGTTAATAGCCTCTAAGCAGGCTCTTGGTGCAACTAAGTCATTAGCAATTACCTTACTGCTTATGACTAATAGTCGTGGATTGTGTTCTTCGGTAACTGGGTTGTCAAACCTATACCTGGGCCAAGTTTTCTTTGGTTTGGTTGAGCCTCGTGTTTAGCTCGGCGTTGTTCAGAACCATCAACGTGATCAACGTGGTGGGAAAACGGAATCTGAACGGTAACAACGTTTACTTGCGATGAAGATCTGAACGGTATACATTGGATCAACGTTGATCAACGTTTATGGTTTTGAACAAGGCCTAAGTCGCACCCGAGGCTCAACCAAACCAAAGAAAACTTGGCCCTGATTACGCGTAAGGTGTGAGGACAGTGCAGTCACTGCTTTTGTTTTAAACATTTTACTGAGAAAATCGATACCTATATAAGGCCTGTATCTGAGGCCAGGAATTCTGCTTTGATTTAAAACAATCGGGTGCTCTCTATCTTCATATCGATTGTTCATAACTATTTCATAGTTTTACTGGTTAACAGGCATACCTCACTTGCTCCTTTCACTAAGCTGAAACATAAAAATACCCGTGAATATAGATACCTTTAGGGTGGCCAGAGAGAGAGAGAGAGAGAGAGAGAGAGAGAGGGGGGGGGGAGAAAAAGTGAGCACAGAGAGAGAGAGAGAGATGAGAGAGAGAGAGAGAGAGAGAGAGAGAGAGAGAGGTACAGAGAGAGAGAGAGAGAGAGAGAGAGAGAGAGAGAGAGAGAGAGAGAGAGAGAGAGAGAGAGAGAGGGGGGAGAAAAAGTGAGCACAGAGAGAGAGAGAGAGAGAGAGAGAGAGAGAGAGAGAGAGAGAGAGAGAGAGAGAGAGAGAGAGAGGGGGTGGGGGGAGGAGGAAAAGGGAGAAGTGAGAGAGAGAGAGAGGGGAGCAGAGTGAGCTAGAGAGAGAGAGAGAGACTCAGTTTTGTCTTTCCAAACAAAAGTACAGAAAATATGTACTAGTATCTCTAAATCTACTTTGTTCCAGCATAAAACTCCAAAATGCGTTCCTGTAATCACATAGAAATGCCTACTTACAAACTGATATGTGACCTAAGTTTGAATGACAGTTACGATTTCTGTCATCTTGATTACATAAATTGAAAATATATCTATATTTACTTCAAACATTATAAAATATATTCAAGAAGTTATAAGATTAGAAGGGTACTGTCATGGAAATGATGAATATCTGTTGATAGATATGGTA